>VWZK01011977.1:523-13924 GCA_013396935.1 Baryphthengus martii
CTTGTGCAGATGGATGGACAGATTATTGGATAAATAAGCCCACCACCCCAGTCGGGTCTTGGACTGGTTTTAACATGACCTCTGTAGATTTTTGTAATCAGACTCAACTATTAACCTATAAGGCACATGGGTTTGACCTGGCATGTAATGCCTCTTATGGGTGGACCAGCATAAGACAATTCTATGGAGCCAACCTTACTGCCTCACATGGGCCGTGTAAACTATCCCAATGGATGATGGTGGTTATGCGGGGATGGAAAAGCTAGAAAACAGTTACCCTCAGGATGGAAGGGGATGTGCACTATAGGCTATTTAATAACTCAAGAGCAAATATANTATATTAGGAATTTTAGTTAGTATTTTATTAAAATGTTTCCTTTGGTGTTCAAGAAACACAACCGATAGTTATGAGGCATGGAAGAAGCATCAGCTTCACCAGCAGGTTGAATCTGGCAGGTATTTTTCTCAAACTCTTAATCACCATAGTATAATCTAGTTTTAGGTAATAGTAAAAGAGTTTACTAACTTTGTAGAAAAGAGGGGATTGATAGGAGGCGGGGGGGGGGGCTTTAGGAGCAGCAAAGGGGGCTTTAGGAGCAGCAAAGAGGCCTTAGGATAGAGGGTAAAGAGTAGTTTACATATTTCCTGTGTGAAGCAGCTGTGTTCGCAGGACATCGAGACATTGTGTAAAAGAACAGTGATAACAGGAAAGAGCACAGACTGAAGGACTGAGATAGAACATCCTTGAAGATAAGGAGGCAAGGCAGCTGCAACAGAACCAGCCTGTACTGGTATGGGTACAAGCCCCCCTGAGAGGTCAGAAGTTTACTGGTGAGGAAGATTACCAGCCTTCATCCAACGACCACCAGAGGGGACCCAGTGACCACTGAAACATCACAAAGCACATGCACGGGGAGGCGGGATGATATGTAAACTATCTACTGAATATTTAGATGAATTCTGGGAAAGGCAATGAATATGCATGCTTTGTAGCCATAAAAGTAAGCAAGTTTTAGTCCCTGGTATGCAAGCTAGGTGGAGCGATTCCCCTTGCATCCGGCACCGTAATAAACATACCTGCTTTAAGCTCTTTATGAGTTTGAAGTTTGTTTCTGCACGTCACCTTGGCCACAGCAGCATGATCAGGGTCTGCCCTGTGTCACACAGACCCTGCCCCTCAGGTGGGCTGCCCTGGGCAACAGGAGAGGGCTGAGGTGGTGTTCCTCATGGGGCTGACACTGGGAGGGGCACCTCTGGGGCTCTGCGCTGACTTGACCAGCTTTGGCTGCTGTGGGCCTGGCCAACCCCCTGGGGCTGGGCAACCTGGTGGAAAGGAGGGCCCTGCTCCTTGGGGGTCCTGCAGGATTCCCCAAGACTGGCAGCCAGAGAGCCTTCGGGCCCCTCTGCCTGCAGGAACAAGCCATCATGGCTGTTGGGGACACTACCTGTCTCCTGGTGGAGAGAACTTCACCGGTGCCATGACTGCTGGCTCAGGGTACCAGTGGGTCATCAGGAGAAGCAGTGACAGCACTCTCTGCCGGTCTGGCTCTGTGTTGACGTGTTCCAGCATTTTGCCAATGCATCTCATGATCTTTGGCACCTGCAGGGGACACAAGTGAGCATGGTTCTGCCCCTGTAGTGCAGCCACTTCCTCAGCTGCTCTTCTCATCACTCTCTAATGCCTTAATGTGGCTTCAGGAGCCTGAGACGCCTGCATTTAGGAGGGAGGAAGGCACAAGGCCTGATGGGGCTCAAGGGCAGGGCAATCCAGCCACAGGACACTTACATCCTCCAACCAGAAGTCAGGGTCTCTCATGACTACACCCAGCATGTCTGTTGCCACCCCATTCTACAAGATGCTGGAGTCTCCCAAGGCCTCGATGGCCTTGAGGATGATGTCTGCCCTCTCAGAAGGTCAAGGAAGGTCAAAGAAGGTCAAGGAGCAACAGAGCAGATCACAGACTTTTGGGGAGCAACAAAGACATTCAGGGAGTGACAAAGAAGGTCGGGGAGCAACAAAGAAGGTTTGGGGAGTAACAAAGACGGTCAAGGAGTGACAAAGAAGGCTGAGGAGTGACAAAGCAGATCGGGGAAGGTCAGGGAGTGAAAAAGAAACTTGAGGAGTGACAAAGAAGGTCAGAGAGCAATGGGGAGCGACAAAGAAGGTCGAGGAAAGTCAGGGAGTGACAAAGAAGTTCGGGGAAGGTTGAGGAATGACAAAGAAGGTTAGGGAGTGACAAAGAAGAATGAGGAAGGCCAGAGAAGGACAAAGAAGGTCAGGGCGCAACAAGAAAGATCAGGGGGCAACTGGGAGGGACAAAGAATTCCAGGGAGGGACAAAGAAATTTGGGGAAAGTCAGGAATGGACAAAGAAAATCGAGGAGGGACAAAGAAAGTCAGGGAGGTAAAAAGAAGTTTGGGGAAGTTTGAGGAGCAACAAAGAAAGTCGAGGAGTGACAAAGGAGGTTGGGGAGTGACAAAGAAGATTGGGGAAGGTTGGGAAGCAACAAAGAAAATCAGAGACAGACAAAGAATGTCAAAGAAGGACAAAGAAGTTTGGGGAATGACAGAGAAGTTCAAAGACGGTCAAGGAAAGACAAAAATGGTTGGGGAGTGACAAAGGACGGGGACTGACAAAGGTTGGGGAAGGACAAAGAAGGATGGGGAGCAAAAAAGAACATCAGGGAGTGACAAAGGAGGTTGTAGAGTGATGAAGAAAGTCATTGCTGGACAAAGAAGGTTGGAGAGCGACAGGGAGCAACAAAGAAGGTCAGGGAGCAACAAAGAAGATCAGGGATGGTTGGGGAGGGACTGAGAAGGTCAAGGAGTGACAAGGAATGTCGGAGAGTGATGGGGAGTGACAAAGAATGTCGATGAGCAACGAGGAGGAACAAAGAAGGTCGAGGAGCGACAAAGGTGTTTGGGGAGTGACACAGAAGGTTGGGGAAGGTTGGGGAGAGGAAGAGTAGATTGGAGAAGGTTGGGGAGGGATGAAGGTGTTTGGGGAGAGAGAAAGAATGTTGTGAGCAACAAAGAAGATTGAGGTATGACATAAAGGACAAAGAAGATCGAGGAGGGACAAAAAAGGTCTGGGAGGGACAAAGAAGTTCAGGGAAGTTCAGGGAGTGACAAAGAAGTATAGGGAGCAACAAAGAAGATCGAGGAAGGACAAAGAAGGATGGAGACAATCAGTGAGCAACAAGGAAGGTTGGGGAAAGATGAAGAGTGACAAGAAATGTTGGGGAGTGACAAAAAAAGTTCAGGGATGGTCAAGTTCTTGGTGGGACAAAGAATTTTGAGGGAGGTCAGGGAGTGACAAAGAAAGTTGACAAAGGTCAGAGAGGGACAACAAATATCTCAGAGGGTCAAAGAAGGTTGAGGAGGGACAAGGAATGTTGGGGAGCCACAGGGAGTGACAATGAAGGTCGGTGAGTGACACAGAGAGACAAAGAAGGTCAGGGAGGGACAAAGAATGTTGAGGAGGGACAAAAAACATCTGAGAGGGACAAAGAAGTTTGGAGAAGGTTGAGGAGCTACAAGAAAGGTCAGAGAGGGACTAAGAAGTTCAGGGAGTGACAAAGAAAGTCAGGGAAGACAAAGAATGTCAGCGAAGGTTGGGGAGCAACAAGGTATGTTGGGGAGCGACAAAGAAGTTCAAGGAGTGACAAAGAAGGTCGAGGAAGGTCGGGGAGTGGCGTAGGAGGTCAGGGAGCCACAAAAGAAGTCAGGGAGTGACAAAGGAGGTTGGGGAGTGACAAAGGAGGTAGAGAAGTGACAAAGGAGGTCTGAGAAGAGACAAGATGGTCGGAGAAGGACAAAGATGGTTGGGGAAGGACGTGGAGCGACAAAAAAGGTCAGGGAGCAACAGAATTTCTAAGGCGATTGGTGAAGGACAAAGACAGTCAGGGAGTGACAAAGACGATCAGGGAGCAACAAAGAAGGTCCGAGAACGACAAAGAAAATCATGGTGGGACAAAGAAAGTCGAGGAAGGTTGGGAAGCGATAAAGAAGGTTGGGTAGCAACAAAGAAGATCAAAGAAAGACAAAGAAGTATGAAGACAGTAGGGGAGGGTCAGGGAATGTCGTGGAGTGACAGGGAGTGACAATGAAGGTCGCTGAGAGATGGGGCGACAAAGGTCGAGGAGGGACAAAGAATGTCGGGGAGCAACAAAGAAGGTTGGGCAAGTTCAGGGGAAAGTCAGGGAATTTGGTGAGGGACAAAGAAGGTCAGGGAGGGACAAAGAAGGTCAGGGAGGGACAAAAAAGTTCAGGGAATTTTGGGAAATAACAAAGGAGATTGGGGAATTTTGGGGGAGACCAAGGAACGTTGGGAAGGCCAAAGAAAGTCAAGGAGTGACAAAGAAGTTCAGGGAGCGACAAATACTGTTGGGGAAGGTCAGGGAGTGACTAAGAAAGTTGGGCAGGGACAAAGAAAGTCAGCAAGGGAGAATGAAGGTTGAGGAAGTTTGGGGAGTGACAAAGGAGATCAGGGAGACAGAAAGGAGGTTGGGGAGAGACAAAGGAGGTCGAGGAGTGACAAAGGAGGTCTGGGAAGGGCCAAGATAGTCGGGGAAGGATGTGGAGCAACAAAGAAGGTCAAAGGAGGTCAGGGAGGGACAAAGAAGTTCTAAGATGATTGGTGAAGGACAAAGACGGTCGGGGAGTAACAACTGGGGAGCGACAAAGAAGGTTGGGGAGTGACAAATGAGGTCAGGAAGTGACAAAAGAACTCGAGGAAGGACAAAAAACTTTGGGGAAGGACAAAGAAGGTGAAAGATGGTTCAAAGAGGGTCAAAGAAGAGCCGAAGACTTTCTGTGAGAGACAAAGGAGGTCAGGGAGCAACAAAGGAGGTCGGGGAGTGACAAAAGAGGTTGGAGATAGACAAAGAAAGTTGGGGAATTTGGTGAGGGACAGAGAAGGTCAGGGAGGGACAAAGAAGGTCTGGGAGGGACAAAAAAGTTTGGGGAATTTTTGGAAGTGACAAAGAAGGTCGAGGAGAGACAAAGAAGTTCAGGGAAGGTCGAGGAGTGACAAATTTGGAGAGTGACAAAGAATATCAAAGAAGGTCAAAGAGCGACAAAGAAGTTCAAACAAGGTCAGGGAAGGACAAAGATGGTCAGGGAGTGAAAAACATGGTCGGGGAGCGACAAAAATGGTTGGGGAGAGACAAACAAAACCAAGGAAGGCCAGAGAAGGAAAAAGATGGTTGAGAAGGGACAACGAAGGTCAGTGAGAGATGGGGAGGGACAAAGAAGTTCAGGGAGTGACAAAGAAGTTCAGGGAAGGACAAAGATCGGGGAGGGACAAAAAAGGTCTGAGAGGGACAAAGAAGTTTGGAGAATTTCAGGGAGCAACAAAAGAGGTCAAGGAGCGACAAAGAAGGTCAGGGAGCAGCAACAAAGGTCAGGGAGGTTCAGGGAGGGACAAAAAAGGTCGGGAGGATGACAAAGAAAGTCAGGGAGTGACAAAGAAGGTTGGGGAAGATCAACAAGTGACAAAGAATGTCAGGGAAGGATAAAGCAGTTCAAGGAAGGACAAAGAAGGTGAAAGGTAAAAGAGGGTGAAAGATGATTCAAAGAAGGTGCAAGAATGTCACAGAATATCAAAGAAGGTCAAGAAAGGACAAAAAAGTTCGTTGACCAACAAAGTAGGTCGGGGAGTCACAAAGAAGGTTGGGGAGTAACAAAAGATTTCAGGGATAGACAAAGAAAGTTGGGGAATTTGGGGAGGGACAAAGAAAGTCGAGGAGTGACAAAGACCATCTGGGAGCGACATTGAAAGTTGTGGTGGGAGAAAGAAAGTCAGGAAAAGTCAGGGAGAGACAAAAGAGGTCTGGGAAGGGTCAAGATGCTCAAGGAAGGACGTGGAGTGATAAAGAATGTCAAAGAAGGTAAAAAAAAGTCAAGGTGGGACAAAGATGTTCTAAGATGATTGGTGAAGGGCAAAGACGGTCGGGGAGAGACAAAGAAGTTCAGGGAGTGAGAAAGAAGATTGAGGAAGTACAATGAAGGAACTTGGGAAGGGCCAAGATGGTCGGGGAAGGACGTGGAGTGACAAAGAAAGTCAAAGAAGTTCAAAGAATTTCATTCACAAGTTCAAGGAGCATCAAAGAAGGTTGAGGAGCCACAAAGAAGATCGAAGAAAGAAAGAAGGGCAAAGACAAGGGGAGGGAAAAGGAATGTCAAGAAATGACAGGGATTGACAATGAAGGTCGGAGAGGGACAAAGAATGTCGAGGAGGGACAAAAAAAAGGCTGGGAGGGACGAAGAAGTTCAGGGAAGGTCGGTAAGGAACAAAGGAGGTCAGGGAGTGATAGAGAAGTTTGGGGAAATATAAAGAAAGTCAGCAAGCGACAAAGAAGGTCAGGGAGGGACAGTGAAGGTCAGGGAGCAACAAAGAAGGTCAAAGGAGGACAAAGAAGGTTGGGGAATGATGAAGAAGGTCAAAGGACAAAGAAGGTCGGGAAAGATTGGCGAGTGACAAAGAAGGTCGGTGAGAGACAAAGAAGTTCGGGGAAGGTCGCAGAGCGACAAAGAAATTTGGGGAGTGACAAAGAATATCAAAGAAGGTCAAAGAAGGTTGAGGAGTGACAAAGAAGTTCAAACATGATTGGGGAAGGATAAAGATGGTCATAGAGCGACAAAAACAACTGGGGAGCGACAAAGACAAATGGAGAGCAACAAATGAGGTCAAAGAAGGTCAGGGAGGGACAAGGAAATTCTAAGACAATTGGTGACAAAGACAGTTGGGGAGCGACAAAGACAAATGGAGAGCAACAAATGAGGTCAAAGAAGGTCAGGGAGGGACAAGGAAATTCTAAGACAATTGGTGACAAAGACAGTTGGAGAGCGACAAAGAAGATTGAGGAAGTACCAAGAAGGTACTTGGGAAGGGTCAAGATGGTTGGGGAAGGACAAAGATGGTCAGGGAATGTCAGTGAGCAACAAAGAAGGTCAAAGATGGTGGGAGAGTGACAAAGAAGGTCAGGGAGCAACAAAGAAGATTGAGGAAGTACCAAGAATGTCAGGGAGCGACAAGTAAGGTTGTGGAAAAACGGGGAGCAACAAAGAAGATTGAGGAAGTACCAAGAATGTCAGGGAGCGACAAGTAAGGTTGTGGAACAACGGGGAGCAACAAAGAGGTTTGAGGAAGTTCAGGGAGGGATAAAGAGTGTTGGGGAGCAACAAAGAAGATCAAGGAAGGACAAAGAAGGTCGAGGAAGTTCAGGGAGGGACAAAAAACGTCAGGGAAGGTCAGAGAACGACAAAGAATCTTGGACAAGGACAAAGAATATAGGGGAAGGACAAAGAAGGCTGGGAAAGGTCAGTGAGCAACAAAGAAGTTCGGTGAGTAACAAAGAATGTCGGGGAGGGACAAAGAATGTTGGGAAGGAACAAAGAAGGTCAGGGAATGTCACAGTGATAGAAATGAGGTCGACAAGGGACAAAGGGTAAGGACAAGGAATTTTGGTAAAGGTCAAAAAAGGTCTAAAGAAGATCAAAGAAGGTCAGTGAGTGACAAAGAAGTTCAGGGAAGGTTGGAGAGTGACAAAGGAGATCGGGGAAGTTCAGGGAGGAACAAGGAATGTTGACAAGGGAGAAAGAAAGTCGGGGAGTGACAAAGAAGGTTGGGGAGTGACAAAGGTCAGAGAGTGACAAGTACTGTCGGGGAAGGTCAGGAAGCAACTAAGAAAGTTGAGCAGGGACAAAGAAAGTCAAGGAGGGAGAATGAAAGTTCAGGAAGGTCAGGGAGTGACAAAGGAGGTCTGAGAAGGGCCAAGATGCTCAAGGAAGGATGTGGAGCAACAAAGAAGGTCAAAGAAGGTTGAAGAAAGTCAAAGAAGGTTGAAGAAAGTCAAAGAAGGTCAAAGAAGTTTGAAGAAAGTCAAAGAACATCAAAGAAGGTCAAAGAAGGTCAGGGAGGGACAAAGAAGATTGAGGAAGTACAAAGAAGGTACTTGGGAAGGGGCAAGATGGTTGGGGAAGAACAAAGATAGTTGGGGCAGGATGTGGAGCAACAAAGAAGTTTAAATAACTTCAAAGAATTTCATTACACGTGGTTGAGAAGCGACAAAGAAGATCAAAGAAAGACAAAGAAGGACAAAGTCAAGGGGAGGGGCAAGGAATGTTGAGGAGCAACAGGGATTGACAAGGAAGGTCGATGAGGGACAAAGAATGTTGAGGAGTGACAAAAAAAAGGTCAGGGAAGGACAAAGAAGGTCGAGGATATATGAAGAAGGTCAAAGAAGGAAAAAGAAGGTTGGGAAAGGTTGGGAAAGGTCAGTGAGCGACAAAGAAAGTTGGTGAGCAACAAAGAGGTGTGGGAAAGGACAAAGAAGTTTGGGAAAGGACAAAGGTAGTCAGGGAAGGACAAAGAAGGTCAGGAATGAACAAAGAAGAACAGGGAGGGTCAAAGAATGTCGGGAAGAAACAAAGAAGGTCAGGGAAGGTCGAGGAGTGACAAATGAGGTCGAGAAGGGACAAAGGAGATCAGGGAAGGACAAAGAATATTGGGAAAGGACAAACAAGTTTGGGAAAGATCAGGGAGCAAGAAATGAGGTCGAAAAGTGATAAAGGGAGTCAGTGAAGGACAAAGAAGTTTGAGGAAGGACAAAGAAAGTGAAAGAAGGTGAAAGAAGGTGAAAGATCATTCAAAGAAGGTCCAAGAAGGTCAAAGAAGGTCCAAGAAGGTCAAAGAAGTTTGGGGAGCGACAAAGGAGGACGGAAATAGATAAAAAAGTTTGGAGAAGGTCGAGGAGTGACAAAGAAATTTGGGGAGTGACAAAGAATGTCAAAGATGGCCAAAGTCAGTTGGGGAACAACAAAGACGAATGGGGAGCAACAAAAGAGGTCAAAGGAGGTCAAAGAAGGTCAAATAAATTCAAATAAGGTCAAAGAAGGTCAGGGAGGGACAAGTAAGGTTGTAGAGTGACAGGGAGTGACAAAGACGGTTGAGGAAGTTCAGGGAGGGACAAAGAGTGTTGGAGAGTGACAAAGGATATCAAAGAAAGACAAAGAAGGACAAAGACAAGGGGAGGGACAAAGACGATTGGGGAGCAACAAAGAAAGTCAGGGAGCGACAAAGAAGGTCAGGGAAGGACAAAGAAGATTGCAGTATGACGAAGAATGTCAAAGGAGGACAAAGAAGCTTGGGAAAGTTTGGCGAGTGACAAAGAAGATCGATGAGCGACAAAGATTGGGGAGGGACAGAGAATGTTGGGAAGGAACAAAGAAGGTCAGGGAAAATCGGACAGCGACAAATGAGGTCGAGAAGGGACAAAGGAAATCAGGGAAGGACAAAGAATTTTGAGAAAGGACAAAGAAGTTCGGGAGAGATCGAGGAACGAGAAATGAGGTCGGGAAGTGATAAAGGGCTCTGGTCAGGCAAGAAAAAAGAAGTTTGGGGAAGGTGAAAGAAGGTGAAAGATGGTTCAAAGAATGTCCAAGAATGTCAAAGAAGTTCAGGGAGTGACAAAGGAGGTCAGGGATAGACAAAGAAGATCCAAGAAAGACAAAGGACGAAGACAAGGGGAGGGACAAGGAATGCCAAGGAGTGACAGGGATCAACAAGGAGGTCAGTGAGGGACAAAGAATGTCGAGGAGTGACAAAATATTTCTGGGAGGGATGAAGAAGTTCAGGAAAGTTTGGGTAGGGACAAAGAAGGTCAGGGAGCAACAAAGGTTGGGGAAGGTTGGGGAAATACAAAAAAAGTCAGGGAGCAACAAAGAAGGTCGAGGAAGGACAAAGAAAGTTGGGGAATGATGAAGAAGGTCAAAGAAGGATGAAGAAGGTCAAAGAAGGATGAAGAAGGTCAAAGAAGAACAAAGAAGGTTGGGAAAGATCGGTGAGTGACAAAGTCGGTGAGTAACAAAGAAGTTCTGGGAAGGACAAAGAAGTTCGAGGAAGGACAAAGAAAGTTGAATAAGGACAAAGAAGGTCGGGAATGGACAAAGAAGATTGGAGAGGGACAGAGAATGTCAGGAAGAAACAAAGAAGGTCAGGGAAGGTTGGGGAGTGACAAATGAGGTCGGGAAGAGACAAAGGAGATCAGGAAAGGACAAAGAAAGTCAGGAAAGGACAAAGAAAGTCATGGAAGGACAAAGAAGGTCAGGTGAAATACTGGGGCCCGAGTAATAGGCCCCAAACCAAAGTTGACCTATTGATGAATCTCACAACCCCACAGTATAGCTAATATGCATAGTATTAATCGCACATATAGTATGCCAGTTGCCTATATTTTGCTATGTCAATATGAGTATGTATATCTTAATGGCAATTTATAGAAGCTTTGTTGTAATGCTTATGTTGCAGTAATAACGACCAAATGATCTTTCTCTATTTAGATGTATGCCACAAGGAAGTCTTGCTGTAATGCTTGTTGTATAATAATAACCAACTAGATGGTCTTTTTTATATTCAGGAATGCATGTTGCAAGGGCCTGGACAGACATTTGACTATGCTAAGAGACGTGCGGTTAACACAAAAATAGCTAGAGTGCCTCCCTTGGTTCCTCTTTGAGCACTGGCCAGACTCTGGGGGAATTCCAACAGGAGGAGGATGACACTAGATGTTTCCGCATCTAATGTTTTGAAACCTATTTATTTAACTGTATAAAGGCTGGACCCTCTTGCAGCAACTTTGGAGACCTCATCTAAGAGTGGACGCACTGCGTAGGACCACCCAATTGCAGGGAAAGGCTCTCCAAATCCTCGCTGCAACTGGGGCTCCTCAGTGACTGTGGATCTGGATGATGGTAAAGTATTAGGGCAATTGGTAATGTATCTTTCTTAATCACTATCACTAAACTTTGTGTACTAATGATTAGATGCATTACCTTACTTATTTTCTCTGCTGCTTAAACTCGAGTGCAATGAGCTTATCTTTTTGACTAAATATATTACCTTGTTTTTGTATTACCTTGGAACAGACAGTAAAATAAGCCTATTCTTTCTATTGGTGTCTGCATCCTTCTATTTGTCCAGGAGGGACAAAGAAGTTTGGGGGAGTTTGAGGAGCGACAAAAGAGATAGAGGAGTGACAAAGGAGATCAGGGAGTGATCAAGAAGTATGGGGAGTGACAAAGAAGGTCAAGGAGGGCCAAAGAAGGTCGTGGAGTGACGGGAAGCAACAAAGAAGGTTGGGGAGTGACAAAGAAGTTCAGGGAAGGTTGAGGAGCAACAAAGAAGGTTGGGGAGGGACAAAGGAGTTCAGAGACAGGCAAAGAAGGTTGGGGAGTGTCAAAGAAGATCAAGGAAGGCCAGAGAAGGACAAAGAAGGTTGGGGAATTACAAGGAATATTGGAGAGCGACGAAGATCAGGGAATGTTGAGGAGAGACAAACAAGACTAGGGAAGGTCAGGGAGCAACAGAGGACATTGAGGAAGTACAAAGAAGGATGAAGAATGTCGGGGAGCAACAAGGAAGATTGGGGAGTGATGAGAAATGACAAGGAAGGTCAGTGAGTGACGGTGAGCGACAAAAAAGGTCGGAGAGGGACAAAAAATTCTGGGAGGGACAAAAAAGTTCGGGGAAGGTTAGTGAGCAATAAAAGAGATTGAGGAGTGACAAAGGAGGTCAGGGAGCAACAAAAAGGTTGGGGAGGTAGAAAAAGTTTCTAGGAGGGACAAAGAAGTTTGGGGAATCTCAGGGAGCAATAAAAGAGATAGATGAGTGACAAAGGAGGTCAGGGAGCAACAAAGGTGGTCGGAGAGTGACAAAGAAGGTCAGTGAGTGACAAGGAGGGATGAAGAAGGTCGGGGAGGGACAAAGAAGGTCCAGGAGGGACAAAAAAAAATGTCTGTGAGGGATAATGAAGTTCAGGGAAGGTTGGGGAGATACAAAGGGGGTCAGGGAGCAACAGTAAAAGTTGTGGTGGGAGAAAGAAAGTCGAGAAAGGTCAGGGAGCGACAAAGACAATTGGAGAGTTACAAAGATGATCAGGGAGCAAAAAAAGAGAGTCAGGGAGAGACAAAGAAGGTTTGGGAGAGACAAAGAAATTGGACGAGTGACAAAGAAGGTCGGGGAGTGACAAAGGTTGGGGAAGGTCGCAGAGAAAAAAAAAAGTGAGGGAGCAACAAAGAATTTCAGGGAGTGACGGGAGCGACAAAGAAGGTCAGAGAGTGACAAAGAAGTTTGGGGAAAGTCAGAGAAAAAAAAAAAGAAGGTCAGGAAGGTTGGGGAGCAACAAAGAAGGTCTGGGAGGGACAAAGAAGTTCTGGGAATTTCTGGAAATGACAAAAGAGGTTGAGGCACAACAAAGGAGGTCCGGGAGCGACAAAGGTGGTCAGGGAGAGACAAAGGAGGTTGGGGATAGGCAAAGAATATTGTGGAAAGTCAAGGAGGGACAAAGAAGATTGGGGAAGGAGGGGAAGGATGTGGAGCAACAAAGAAGGTGGAAAAATGTGAAAGAAGTTGAAAGAAGGTAAAAGAAGGTCAAAGAAGATCAAAGAAGGTCAAAGATGATCAAAGAAAAACAAGATCTGGGAGCGACAGAGCAGGTTAAAGATGTTCAGGAAGTGACAAAGGCGGTCAGGAAGCAACCAAAAAGATCGAGGAGCAACAAAGGAGGTTGGGGAAGGCTGAGGAGTGACAAAGAAGTTCAGGAAGGTCGAGGAGCAACAAAGAAGGTCAGCGAGGAACAAGGAAGGTCGGGGAGTGAAAGGGAGTGACAAAGAAGGTCAGTGAGCGACGGGGAAGAACAAAGAAGGTCAGGGAAGGACAAAGAAGGTCTGACTCCACTGGATTTTAGAATTCCATTAAATTATGAGGATTATGGATGTGGTTACTTCCAAAAGATTATATTATTGTTATTATCACTGACATTATTTCTCATTCGCTTTATCGTGTGGTGTCAGATTAACCACCAGTGCAGTTGTACGTGTCAGGTAGCCACCTTAAAACGTAGAGTGCATGCTGCTTCCCTGCGAGGTTACATGACACGCTGTGCAATTACACAGATGCCACGAGGTTTTAAGACATGCAGGATTGCAGGATACACGTTGCAAATATTTGGTCTCCACAAGCCTCCCGTATGAGCCTTGTCGCTGTGCCAGTTCCCAAAGCAAGCACTGCAGCTACTCAGTCTTCGCAAGCCCCCCCTACAAGCTCTGCTGCTCCTTCAGTTCCCAAAACAAGCCCAGCTGCTGATCCAACTCCCACAACAAGTACAAAAGCTGCTCCTGAAATAAGGGAAGGGTAACTAACAATGCATAGTTTAGAATGTGGTTAACGAGAAATTTAGAAAAGAATGCAAGCAGGAATTTATCCAACTGCTGGAGCCGAAGTGACTCCTNCCTGTAACTGGAAAGAAACACCTAATAAAAACAGATCATCCAGTGTGGTCAGATGATAACTGTGGCATATTAAAGGCATGGACTCCAGGGTTCAACTGAAGACTGAAG
>VWZK01011978.1:0-19753 GCA_013396935.1 Baryphthengus martii
GCTCAGGGTTCAGACCCCAGCACTTCAGCTGGGTGCACAATGACCACTGGATTCTTACTAAGAATTTGAATAGTACGCATTTCTTAGAATATACGAGATTTAAAGTACTTCAGTGGAGATGACAATGCAGTAATGCTTTCCTTGGTAAAATGCACGCTGTCTCTAAAGCAAGCACTCACTGTTCCATTGACTTAGGAAGGGAAGGGAGAGTCAAGTTCAAAGGAAGCAGAAAATGAAGATATGCAATGTAAATATCAAAATTAACTCCATTTAGGACGACGCTACCAATATTTCAATTGCATTTTCAGCAACACACAGAAGTCATAATTAATGATGTCACCAAATTTGCAAAGACAGCAGCAGAGCGCCCACATTAATTTGAAAGGCTTATTTACTGCCAGTGCTTATCTGATATATCTGGAATATAATTAGAAGCCAGTAATCATGGAAGGAGGTTGATCTGAGAAGTTGGTCTCCAGTGTGTGTGCTTGACTGATGCTATCACTGCTGCCTGTTGAGAAAGATTACTGGAACCTATCTTGTTTAGTGTTTGGGATCAGAATTGGGCTATAATTACATCTGGTTAACTTTTTTTCCCCAATATTAATTCTAATTCAGAGGTCTATAATAAAGTTACGGACAGCTTTTTTTTTTTAGCAGGGCCATTCGTGTTAGGACAAGGAGTGATGGCTCTGTACTAAATGGGGGTAGATTTAGACTACATAGAAGGAAGAAAGTTTTTACAATGATGGTGGTAAAACACTGGAGCAGGTTGCCCAGGGAGGCGGAGGGTGTGCCATCCCTAGAAACATTCAGGGCCAGGTTGGACAGGGCTCTGAGTAACATCATTTGGTTAAAGATGTCCCTGCGCATTGCAGCAGGGGGTTGGACACCTTTAAAAGGTCCCTTCCAACTCAAAGTATTCTATGATTCTAATTCTGCAAGCACAAGCCTATTCTACCTCACTAGGATATACTTCTTTGTGTCTATAATCTTGTCATAAAGCAAGAAAAAGCTTAACGTGATCTGATAGTCATCAAGCACATTATTGCGTAAAAGTTATTTCCCCACCTCAAAATACATAAATATTTCCTGGGGAATTTTGTCCTCCCTGATGTGTTCCGGACTCTTCAGAATCAGGGTGTGATTTTTGGTTTGAGTCTCCTGAAATGCAATCTCCACTACAGCACACAAACTGATAGGCAATTGCATGTAACAGCACACCAAGTGAGACCACAATGCCAGCAGCACCCCATTAACTTTGCAAGACAGTTATCTGTCCCTCTAAAAAGTTCAGCAACACTTGCTACAATTTATTTGAAAGAAGAGGGGGAAAAAAAATGTCACCAATTGTTTTGTTTTGCTTCACTCTCGTACACTCATACATACAGAAAGCATCGGGAATTTTCATACTCGGCACTTCTCTGCAGTAAAACACAGAGAAATGCTTTTATGCATCAAAATGTTATTTCAGCTTCTCTCTAAATAAGAAATAATGAGTGCACTTTTTTTTCCAGTTCAAAAAAGCAAAACTAAATCAAAATGTAAATGAAAGAAAAGTTCTGTTTCCTCAGCGAATCCTGAAAGCAAATACAACTGATTTTTGTTTGCATCTCCCTCAGGATCTGGCACATGGTGCATCAGCTTGCCAGTGCCTGGCTGCTTAGTTGCCTAGAAAGAAAAAAGTAATAAAAAAATATATATATTAAAAAAAAAAATCATCTTTCTGGTTTCTGGCAAAGCCCTTTTCCCTCCTGGAAGCCTTCCCAAAAGTTGTGGTTCCTGATGGCTTTTCTATGGATAGCTCAGCCATCTCTGGGCTAGTTTGCCTTCTGCTGTCCTCTAGATCTCTTTGCTGTGCTTCTTGGATCAAGTTCCCGAAGCTTTACACTCCTAAGCATTCTCACAAGTCCTGTCTTTTGCACGCTCTTCTGTTTTCTGAGCCGATTCTGGCACCGTTTTTTTCACAGTTCCTTTCCAGCAATGAGTCAATCTGTGGTGCAAGTCTCAGCACAGCAGCTGCCTTCATCTTCCTCTTATTTTAACTGGAAGTACTCTGCTTAGAGTCTTACACGAGGCCAAGCTTTAAAACGAGTCACAGAGGTCAGCAGCCACTTTGTTCCCTTTTGTCTGGAATTCAGGATTTCTCTGAGGCTCGTTCCTTCTACCGAGTACTGCACCTTTCCAGCAAGCTTTCAGATGTAGGTGCCCACTTACTTAGATGGCAAACCCACCCGCTGAGAAAACATTTGCGGTTTGGTAAGAAAACATGGCACAATGTACTTGAAAGATGGAAATTTGCTTAGATTTCATCTACCAAAAAAAAAAAATAGGAAAAAAAAATAATCACTCGTAGGGCATGCTTTCTCTCCCTTTTTCTAACCCCAAAGTCAAAACAGCAATGGAACACTAAAATGAATCCCACTTTGGATCCTAACAGACACAATAAAACGGCCTAATCCCATCTCATTCATCTGATTTGCATCTACTCAACCATACTGAAAAGCAAGGAAGCCAGGAATTCTTCCATGAAACCTATGCTGCTAATGAGGATAGGCAACCTAAAGGGAAAACACCTTTAAGAAAGGCAGGAAAGGAAATGTATTTGTTGTAAAGACAAGATATCCAACTTCTAAATCCAGTAGTACTCACATACAACGATTTTGCTTGCTGCTGTTACAGAAAGACCTCTAAAGCACAACCAGACTCTTAAAAGCAGCTTTTCTGTATCACTCAGAATAAAAAGCTTATATACTATCATTTTCCTGTGCCACCAAATATCTCTTAGTTTTGCAACTTGGTGACGCTCACAAAGCCACCACTGAAGCCCTGACAGAACGCGGATCTTGCCATTCATCTAAATTCTAGAATGTGAGGAGCCTGTTCTTAATGTGGAGCACAGGCTGCACAAGTGTATTTTATCAGGTCAACTTCCTATTTTATGCTTTTCAGTGTTGGAGATATTAGAACCAGCACAAAGATCTAAAGCCTTTCCTTACCATTCCCTTCTACAGCTTTGTCATTTTTTGTGCATTACAATGCAATAGTTCATATCCTATCAATCTTACTTTCATGCATTCCTTATTAAAATGCTGTACCTATTCCGGAATAAAGTATTTTTTAAATTAGTAAATCATTTCTGTAACTCAGAATTCTTACATGGTAAGAAAGATGTGTATGAGATTATGCGTTGAAGTGAAATCTAAAATAGGATTCTGGCACTGAAGGTTATTTGTCATATGGAAATTCATGCCATATCAGCCATATTATATATGGCTACAAGGGAAACATCTGCAAGGTCTAACAAGCTGATAAAGAGGAACCTGCCCTGCTACTAAAAAAAATGAAGGCTGCATTCTATTCAAAGGCTGCAGATAAGACTTAATGAACTGAGATTTCATAACGGAGAAATGATGGATAACACAGACCTAATATATTCCACATACACAAAGCATTAAGAAAATATGTTAAAAAAGAGAATTTTAAGCTGCTCCCCTCCCCAAGTATTTGCAGCCCTGCCTAAAATACAGATTTAACAATTTTAAACAACTCTCAATATCAACTTTTCCAGAGATGCTATTTCTAAATTAAGATCATGCAATTCCCTCCGCCTCTCCCACCCAGGTTTTGGCAAGCATTATTAAAATACATGATTTTAACCAGGATAGAGTATGCAGGCTCAGAAAGGGCCTCAGGATATTAGCTTTGCTGGCCATTTTTACAGAGAAGAGGCTAAATCACATAAATTTTAACTGTACTCTTGCTAGTCGCTTCAGAGAGAAGCAAAGCTAGTCGGTGGTAAGGAAAAGAAGAATGAAATTACAATTTAAAGGAGGAAAAAAAAAAAAGAAAAACTTTTTCATTGACAACAAACAACAAGGTTGACCTTTTGGAGGAGGGTACCTAATGCGGCAGCTCAAATGAGCTGAAAAGGAGATCTCAGCCCCACAGAATGATTTACAAAATAGTGAACCCTACAGGAGAAGAAAAGAGGAAGTCTAAATGACAGTGGACAAAGGAATTAATCCCCATGACTGCAGGCAGTGTTTCACTTTTAGCAAAGTCTCAAACCAAATGCATTTGCATCTGCATACCGATTTAAGCCTCTGCAATTCTGTTAAGCCAAGGCCTAGCTTTGCGTCTCCACCAGAATGAAATGAAACCCCTACATTGTTAAGTCTCCGACACTTCATCTGGTTAAAGCCAGTACTAAAGGCTGGTTTTAGTTTCTGAGGTATTAAAACATATCAGAAATCTCAGAGACGAAGAGAACTTCCACTCCAGATCAAGCCTGTCGCACCACAGCCCTTCACAATATTTGTAGCCTTGTCAACAGTTTTCCTTTCAAAATATATCGCTGAATCCAAACTTTAATCTAAACCATTTCATTTGGCCGGGAACCGCTACTTCTCAACCAAACGCTAATTGCGCCAACATTTTTTTCTTGTCTCAGTAACTCTGAGTTATATCCTTGAAAAGCCTGTTAAATATGTTACAAGAGTTGTCCTTCACAGCAGTGATATCACACTAGTAAGGAAAGAGGCTTTCATCACAGAACATCCCTTAGCTGCCAGCTTTCTTTACTGCATATTAGTGAATAAAATGGGATAACCATGTGTTGTACAAGTAAAATTGGCTGAAGAGATCAATATGACTGGCTTCCACGAGTGCGGTTTTCATAGCCACACAAATCAGCATACATTTGCCTAATCGCTCAGTAGGTGTTAAATAACCGAGCGTGTGTTTTAGGATTGGCATTTAAAAAAACATTAAAACCATTTAAGATTAATAACTGTTCCTAAAGAACGTCAAAGGGGAAGCATGGCATCAAGATTTCTACATTTAAAAAAAAATAAATTAAAAAAATCTAGAGGGTAGAAAAGCCCCCAGAAAATCTAGGTAAGCAAATGCATCTGGTGAAAAAATTATTCTGTAAAATGCATTGGAAAAGTAACTTTATTCTGTAACTACTTTCATAATTCAGCTCTTATGTTACCCATAATGCTCCCAGGTCTGTGCAGGACAAAGGGAAGCCTGCATCCAAAAAAAGTGATACATATGGTTTTAATTGCTTTTTGCAGGGAAGTCAGGGTCCAATGTAAAGAAAAGTTATCCCAAACTCCAGCTTGCAGACCAGGTTTTCATGTGAAAATTTCCAATAAAAAAAAAAAAAAGGCAGCAACAGATGTGGCTGAGGCTACTAACTCAATTTGTGACACTTTTTTCAGTCTCTCCACTTTCAAACAACTACCATCTACTCCTTCCTAATCAACACTGCTTTCCCTTAGTACAGTCAGAACTTCATTCACAAACCCTCTTCCCACAAGCTGTACGTACAGCAGTGTTCAATACTTTCCTTTTCCTTGTTACCCTTTTTTAAAAATAACTTATGCCTGATTTGTTCTTTTTGTTCCTGAAATCATGAATTTGAGATAGGGTATCATTTTTAATGAGGTAATGAAATATGTTACCAAGCTACTGCACAGCAATGAAGCTGTCTCTTCTAACACTAACCAGAGCAAAAGAATTTTGAACTTCTATAAAATATAACCAACATTTTCCTAATTCAATTCCTTAGTCCTGGCTAGAGTAACTGAGGGCATTAGGCACAGTAAACCTTTACTTAGAGAAACTGGATGCAGTGACACAGTACAATTTTAATGCCCTCAGAATAAACCCTACCTTTTTCTTAAATTAATCTGAGAATTTCCATAAGTGAGGAGTAGCTGCTGTTACATGGTCTACTCTCCAACTACCTGTTAGCGTGTTTAATCCCATTATTTTGGGAGTAGAAAGTAGAGGAAGGTAAATTATGCAAAACCAAATGTTGGGGCCAACATAAAGGTGAGCAGGGGATACCAGAAGAAACACGTCAAAATTTAAGGAAGAAGAAAGACAACCTGAGAAATAATTAAGATGTTAGCAGAGTAACAAAAAAAAAAGAGTAAAATGACACCATCTAATATTCTGAGTAAATATGTATTTCAAGCACGCTAAAACGAAATAAAAATACTAACCAAACTAGCTTAGCTAGGTGAAATTTTACAAACCACTGACAATCAGTTTTATAGAAGATAGTTATTATTAGGTCAAAATTTCTTGTCTATTTATACATATAAATACTTGGTTTAGTCCTTATGATTCACAGAAGATCTGGATTGTTGCCATCTGTTAAAGAAAAAGTGATTACAGCACAACAATTCAGTTAAAATGTTAATATATTTTGGGATTGCAAGCAATCATGAGAAAATGGCATCTTCATGAACTCTCTCCAGGACAAATTTCCACTTTTATTTTTGATACAAGTACGGATGTGATGCTTGAAGTATGGAGTGGTGGAAAAGTGCTCTACAAAGCTGCATTTATCCACGTTTTAGTTTTCTTGACATTCCGTGCTTTGACTAGTACATACATGGGGCAGAGATTATACATCTTTCATGTTCTTTACATCTATTTTTCTGCCACTAATATCAAATCTGTTCCACGTGTGGGCTTTCAACACAGTATTCCATTTATAAACAAGACATAAAACACGCCCAAACAAAAAACAAAACCAAAAAGAAATTAAAACATTGCAAATACTGACTTAATACACAACCACTTGCAAAAGTATAAAAGAGATCCATTTTAATCTGTCGGCTACTTAGTGTCACGTAGGTATCTTGCACTTAAGGAAAGAACATTTAATAGTAAAGTTCCAGGTAAATATGACATGCTTTGAAAAGCAGAACCTTTAGTTCAGCAAAACCTTTTCTGTGATGAACATTTTTGGTTAAAAAGTCATCCTAGCAACTCACTGTGAATCCTATCTACGATAACGTCTTCAGTCTGAGAACAGAAGGCTGTGTGTTGTAAATACTGACACTGTCAGCTATACACCTTCAGTTGATTTGGAAGCACAAGTAATCAAATTAATATGCTTTGGCATCTGTTAAATGAGGGCCCAAAATAAGGGTCCTTGCAGATTGTTCAGGAAACATTCCTAGCAACTTTGACACACTTTTAAAAGGAAATTCCTGGATGTAACTGAGAGGTATCTAGCTCTTTGGAGCCTGCAGACACATGTATCCTCTTGAGCTCTGATTTGGCTGGGAGGTTGGAAACATCAACAGTTTATGGACTAAAGTATAAGAAGAAAAAGGAAAAAAAAAAATCCTGTTTATAAGAACACAGCAGCCATCAGACATTTGTTAATGTTCTATAAAGGGCTCCCAAAGTTCATTAAAAATTATACAAGCCTTTCTGCTCCTTTCTTGAGAAAAGGCATATTGCCTCTGTATATAATGACAAGGATATTCTGGAGAGCGGTTTCGGTATCCACAAATTCTTTTGTCAAGAACAGCAGCATTGTCCCCATCATGCCCTCAGACTGATGATGCAAATTACTCGACCAATGGAATTTGCCTGATAAAGGACACAATTAAGAAAAAAAACACTTTTGCAATACATCCCCGCTGTTACTTTTGTTTCCTGTGCCTTTGTCCTCTCCCTTGCTCTCTCTCTGTAGCAACATTCAAATCTCCATTCTCCTAAACAGTAGTAGGAAAATACCACACAGGAACGGACTTCAGATCTGAAACAAGTGTATGGGCGAGGGGTTTTTCACTTGTGCTGTACAGCCATCACGGCCAACGATAGAAACCGATCTACCTAAATAGTGTTCTGCTGTGCAAGCTGTAATAAAGCACCACGCCACCCATGAGGCCGGCGGACTAAACATTTACAGTGTTCATCTATAGGATTTCTTGGAACAAACAGCAGCAGAAGTCAGAGAACACAGTTTTAGAGCAAGAAGCTTTGCAGGGTCTAACTTGAGGAAAGAGAATCAGGCTCTCTGAGTCCGTCTGAGTCTCTGTTGCCTGCCAGGGAAAACGTGCAAAGAAGAAAACCTGCTTCAATATCCCACTGCCTACCGGCACAGCCTTTTTTTAAGGCAATTACTCAACTCTAGGCTTCTCAATTAATCTGAACACAGGCATTTTCTCTGATCAGAGAGGGAAATAAGCAGCTGAGAAGCAGTCCTACAGTCTAGAGAGAAGTCAAAAGACTCCAGCATCACCTGGGTGAACAGATTAAGCTAAAGAATGGCTACGCAGTAAGTCAAGTGTACAAAGATATTCTCTTTTCAACGCTTCCTCTTCTTATACAAATCCAGTATCTTGACAGATAAAAACGTGTGCAACTTCAGCGTGTGAGATCTCTCACTGATATCAAAGTGTTCACAACCAGCATCATGCTTGAGAAAGTCTCTGGAAAACACTGTTAATAAAAGGCATGAAGTATACCAAGGAAGTACATTTTTCTCTCAGTTTTATATAAATGGCTGAAAACAATATCCAAAACTAAGCAGTTCAATAATTGCAGTAATGGACAGAAGTAGTTTCCAATAATTACTGCCCAAAATAATTATGAAATATTGGTGTTACCACGTAGCAATTACAGAGTGACTGAAACAACGACTAATTTGCACTTGTACTGCTGAAATACAGAATTTAAGACCCCGATGCTGCTACTGCAAACACTTGGGTTCTGGGATCCAGCCACTCTCCGTAATAAGTCTCAGGACATCTATTGAGTGACCACTTCCCAATTTTTAGCTTTCTGCTAAAATCAAACTGCTTTGTAATTTTTATTTATTTATTTTTTAATATAAGTTATCATATGCCCTTTTATTCACACCGATTTTATATTCCAGTGATTTATTTGGAGCGCTTATTTCAATTACTAAAGCATGATTTTGTTCCTGCTTACTGTTGAAAACCAGAGTCTACACTGCTCTGTGAACATCATCATTAAAGAGTGTGGTTTTTTCTTTTATTGTAAAAAAAATTAGTCCACAATTCTGTATTTGTTGGTTTTGGGTTTTGCCTTTTTAGCTAACACTCAGGATCTAACAAACATTTTTATCTTTCCCTAATGTTCTTTCCTATCTGAAAAAACAAAAATTATACTGTAGCATTTCTCTATTTCTCATTTGGTTGTAACAAAATATAGTGGGAAATATTTAATTTTATAGTTTCATAATTAAGATAAGTGAGGCTGAAAAAAGAACTGTTCCTACAAGACTAAAGAATACCTAAGAAAGATTTGTCATTAGTACAGGAGAATAAAGATTCTACAGAGAAAATGTACATTTTTGGACATTATAAAACATTCTTCTACGACCAACGCAAATTAATATTTACAAATTGTTCTGAATCTTTTTTTTCTAAGCACACAATAGTCCACTTGTTAACACTGACATATTTATCTGGCCTTTCCCAGTTGTAGGAAAAAATTATGTCAATTTTCCCTTAGACTGCCTTCCTATTCTGTCACACACATTATTTCATGAAACATGAATCCAAATGTTCTGTTTCTTTTCAATTTCCTTTCACCACAAATTCCAGAGTCTCCCTCTCCATGGCTTTTAGTAACAATTCAGTCTTTCTAGTCTAATGGCAAAAACTCAATACTGCTGTCTTTAATCAGGCTACTTTTCACTTCAGTGTCTTCAACGCTGAAGATTCAGCCTTTTGTTAGAACTACTTCTTTCCAGGTCAGAAGTTATGCCTATGATTCTACATTAAGCATCTATTCTCATACAAAACAGTAAGGCTAGACAAGATGTCTGAAAGACACAATATTCACACATAGAAGGGGGGAAAAAAAAGTAATGGATCTTAATAAAGAACTTCTTTTACAAGTTGTAATAATCAAGTGCTCAGGCGACTTTGTACTAGGATATGAGCCATTAGGATTATAGTTAATGTAAAGGCAACACACATTACTTGGAACAGAAAAAAAAAAAAAGGGTGATGTTTTTCCCGCACCACATCTTTGTCTCTAAATTGCAGAGACACGGATCTGACGTACGGATCATTCAGTGGTAAAAGAATTGCCTGGATGGTTGTACTCAAAGACTTGCAATCAATGGCTCAGTGTCTGAGTGGGGACCGGTGATGTGTGGCATGTCTCAGCAGTCAGTCCTCGGGATCACTGCTGTTTAACATCTTTTTTTTTGGCAACGTCACAGTGGGATTGAGTGCGCTCTCAGCAAGTCTGAAGATGACACCACGCTGAGCGGTGCAGTCGACAGGCCAGAGGGACAGGATGACATCCAGAGGGACCCTGACAAGCTTGAGAGGTAGGCCCACTTCGTGTCAACCTCATGAAGTGTAACAAGGCCAAGTGCGAGGTCCTGCACCTGGGTCGGGGCAATCCCAAGCACAAATACAGGCTGGGTGATGAGCCGACTGAGAGCAGCCCTGCAAGGAAGGACTGCAGGGTGATGGTGCATAAAATCTGAGCATGACGCAGCAATGTGCTCTTGCAGCCCAGAAAGCTAGTCACATCCTGGGCTGCATCAAAAGAAAGGTAAAGAGCAGGTCAAGGGAGGTGATTCTACCCCTCTACTCTGCTACTGTGTCCACGACAAGGACCTGCTTAAGTGGATCCAGAGGAGGGCCACAAAGATGATCAGATGGTATTGGAATCAGAAAGCACAAAACATTTGGAAAGCACAAAGCTTTGAAACTATTCCCTGTTGATAAGCATCTAGTGTCTAAAGCAGACACTGAGGTGAGGTGGAGATCCGGTGGTTCCTGTTGTGCTGACACTGCATGTGGAGTGAGACCAGGTGCGGTTCAGACTCCCATTCTCTGCCTTATCTCAGCAGTTAACTGTTCCTGGCAGATGTGATCAAGGCTGGAAAGCTCATCAAGAGATATTCTGTGCATCTGATAAGCACACTTAAAGGTTTGCCTACAGTCACATCCCCACACTTTACACATTGACAGAAAACTTTACATATTAATAGGAAACTGAAGTATAAATGTTGGTCCTATTTCAGACTTAAGCGTGGGATGAGAATTCAACACCAAATCCTAGGGACAGACTGACTGGTTTGTCCTCCTTGCCCTCCCTGAGAAGGGACACCTTTTGGTAAGACTTGTGTCTTGACTCTGCGGAGTGTGTGTCTGTTTGTTTACCCCGGGATACTACTGGTATTTTGAGCTATATAATGACTTCTGCAGCTTGGTATCTACATCACCGGCAATCTTAAAGAATCTGTGTCTGTTGCAAGTGTAAATGAACCATGTTACTCGTGAATTCAATGTCTTCTAGTGAATGTAACCAGACCTACAACATAATAGACTGTTTGTGCATCTAGTGTTGGACCTACAATCACAGGAAAACTGTGATATTTGTGCATCTGACTGCTCCCTTTGCAGGGAAGCAGACCTACAGTGTACAGGCTGTTCGTGAATTTAGGGTTGGACCTACAGACACAGTGAAGAAGCTATTCGTGAATCTTGACTACTGACCGGACCTAAGTGTGGTCTGGAGTTGGACCTATAGCGACACATCTTAATTGGTGAACCTCTTAAGAGATCAGTCCAGCCACCCCTAGCCCCTCTCATCTCTGAGGACCAGCTGGAACACAAGGGGGCTTTTCTCTTACTAAATTCGCCCCCACACACACACACTTCACACAACAGAGGGCTGTAGCACCTATCCTCTAAGGAAATGCCGAGAGAGTTGGGATTGTTTAATCTGCAGAAGAGAAGGCTCTGGGGAGAGAGACCCTGTAGCAGCGTTTCAGTACTTAAAGGGGGCCTATAGGAAAGATGCACTAGGATGTTTTATCAAGGTGTGCAGTGATAAGACAAGGGGTAATGACTTCAAAATGAAAGAGGGTAGATTTAGATTAGATATCAGGAATAAATTCTTTAGTGTGAGGGTGGTGAGGCACCCAAACAGGTTGCCATTCGGTTGAAATCATCTCCGACCACAAGATTCTGTCAGACTTCTGACAGCTGAATAAATGAAGGTCCAAAGAAGCTGGGTTCAAATGAAGATCACAAAACCAATACAATCCTGTTACCTTCTATCCTGAAGAGCTCACAAATACATGATGTGACAGCCTCTACAAATAAAGGGGACACCACTTACTGATGCACTGAGTAGGAAAAACATCATTAGTAAGTAGATTTTCTTCCTTTACTAGCTGCAGTTTTTGAATGGTTTGTCCTCTGGACAACATACTGCAAACTCTAACCTCAATGAGACAAAATAAGTCACAGGTACGCAGGCAAACGCCTACAGAAGAATGGAAAACAACGATTAGAAGAAATTGCTGTTTTTCACATACTGCAGAAAGGCAAATCCCCAGCCTGTGACATAGTTAGATATAGACTGAACAGGCAAGTCTTACATATTGTCTAGCTCATTTAAGAACATCCTTGATTGTGAAGGACAGCCACCCATTAATCAGCCGCGTCTCTTGATCCCAAAGGAGTGGAATACTCCAAAGGGATGCTCATACTAGAACTACATATCTGACTAGAACGTAGTGGCAAACAGTGAGAGAGACATAAGAAAAATACAGTTCCTCTAGATCTGTGGTCCAGATGATGCTATGAAAACTGAAGTTCTAAAAGTTTTTTATCATCTTTCATTACCAAGGAATACTATGCACTACAACCCAAACTGCAGCCATAGAAGATGTGAGACATGGGAGATGAGCATTTTGCATTCTGTGCTCACAGGAAAGATTCACATCCCTCTTTCTACAGAGAGCTGAAGGAAGGACAAACACCTGCATTGGACACTTGAAGCCTACTCGTGTGGGCTTCATATACATCAACAGAGACCTACTGCCTAAGAAGTGCATCTCAGTGTACCTCAACATAAAAAAACCAAACAAACCAGGAACACTGTTCCAATGCATTGTGTACATTTTAGGACTCTGCTGCAAGAGAGCCAGATGTTTACTTTAAAAACATATACATTATGCTCAAAACTGGTTACTGAAACGAACAGCAGTTCCAATTCAGATGTGTTTATAAACATAGAAGCTATGCTGAAAGATACACAGGCATTTAAAAATGCTATGTATACTCATGTATGACCATCTGCATGTAAACTGGCCTCAAGTGTTATGCTTTGATTAATCCCTAAGAGGCAAACTTTCAAAACTAAGAACAATTTACAGTAACAGTAACCACAGAAATTATATGGAAAAAAAAGTTTACCTATGGGAAATGCAGTTTAATCTTTAAAATTGAGGGATTAGCTCACACATCCTTCCTCCTGCAGTATCACTTCTTTCTAAGGACACAGATGGTAGGCACAGATTTGCTTCAAGAGTGTCAATACCAATGGAAGTTACAAGCAAGTCACAGACGGGGAAAATCATGAAAAATATGGCTCTTCAGCCTTGGAAAGATGTAGCACCTCACAGAGCCAGTAGCAAACAAAACCATAGTTTGTCTCTTAAATAGGTAGGACTACATATTCATTGGAAATTGCCTAAATTCTGCTAGGTTTTATCTAACCAGATGACCTGGAAATCTGTTCAAACCAAAGTATACTTTCATGGGATTAAAGTAAGGAAATTCTCAAAAGTGGGTTTAAAATTGCAGCAGATTGGCTAACAGCAATGTTCAGCCATGCTCATCCTGTTCCAAGGGGAAGTCAGAAAAAGCAGAATACAGCTGAAAACATTTGAAGATAACTCATCACAGAGAACTGCATACCACAGATTCCTAATGGGATAGAAAAGTTACACCTCTTAATCCCTGGTGTGCATATAGAGTGGATTTTCAGTGGCTGAAAATTCTTGCCCCTTGATGATAATGGGTTGGTTTTGCATGGAGTTGTAAAATCAGGTATATGATTCTAATGCATAACCACAGCTTCTTCTTACAGATTGATAACTATTTGCCCATTTAACTTCTTTAGATAATTGCAATTTTGGAACAGCACAAATTAACGGTTCTATCTTCCCCTGAGCTTGTGGTAGCGAAAGGCTCCCATTAAGAGAGCACTGTTGGAACACTGAATGGTAATTTAATAATGAAAGCCACTTGAGAAAGACTAGCGTTGGAAAATGTAGTTTTCTTTCTAAAGATATTTTTATATGCTTAAAAAGAAAGAAAAAAATTGAATACGGAACTGCGGAAGCTATCTTAGTCTGAAAAGTACTCCTGAGGCCAGTGTTACGTAAGAAAGATGATTCAAGTCAAAGAACTAAGGCAATGGAAGCGAGATACTGTAACTAGGTTATTGTTCTCAGATCTGATTCCAAGAACAAGGAAGAAAGAAACTTTTGAACTACTAGCATCCAAAACCTTGAAGACAGTTATTAAAACGTACAGAATTTGTACAAAGCTCCATAAGAAGGCTGTAATGGAATATACCACAATTCTCTATTTCCTATTAAAAGAGTAAAGGGATATTTTGAAAAGACCAAGCACCTTTTGTTGCAAAGTTTAAATAGATTCTCACATTTCCAATCCCCCGGTAGAAATTAAAGTGCCGAAGTTCCAGGTAAATCTTAACAAGGCTATGCGATTGAATTCATCTCTCAGTGAATAAAAGGAAGGGAAATACTATTCTAGGAGTGTTATTTAGTCCTCAGAGAAAGTTTCCCAGAAGACAGACGTCAAGAGTATGTAGTTAGAACTGAATAGGATTTTCACAATATGTATCCAGGGGATATAAAACTCAACATGCGTCCAAGCAACTGTATTGTTCTGATCTTGCTCATCATGACACTCAAAGGCTTCAAAATAACACTATGGCTATGAAAACACTTTTATATGCTTTCTGCAGACAGAGAACTAAAGCACAGCTGAGCCAACATGCCCCCAGTCACACAAACTGTCAATGAATAGGGAAATCAGGACAACCAAGCATCAGGTGAGCCTTCTAACTCTTCTGCTTTGGACACCACAGAAGAGCACCTCACACTCACAGGGAAGAAAGACTGGAGAGTGTTCACTGTGCTATTTTAATTCCTCTTACTGCAAACTGGTACTTTGTACTATTCTAATCTGGAGCTAAACTAGATTTAAAACTGACGACTGCAAAAACGGTCCGTTAGTCTATTAAGGATTGAATTAAGCACTGTCTTTGGAGGAAGATTAAATAGAGTTCTTCATAGGGGAAAAAACCCCACCATGTTCTGTCCCTAGAAAGCTAAAATCTCACCTTATTTGTACATGCACACCTTAACTGAAATCAGTGAAGCTCCCTCTATTTCTTAAGACCAAGAACATGGCCCAACATGTAAGACACAGACTGCTGTCTCTCTCAACTTCAGTGAGGCTTCTGACACTGTCTCCCACAACATCCTCATAGGTAAGCTTAGGAAGCGTGAATTAGATGAGTGGACAGTGAGGTGGATTGAGAATTGGCTGAAAACAGAGCTCAGAGGGTTGTGATCAGGGGCACAGGGCCTAGTTGGAGGCCTGTAGCTAGTGGAGTTCCCCAGGGGTTAGTACTGGGTTTAACATTGTTCAATATTTATCAGTGGATAAATTCTTCACTGGATG
Source organism: Baryphthengus martii (assembly GCA_013396935.1). Taxonomy (NCBI): domain Eukaryota; kingdom Metazoa; phylum Chordata; class Aves; order Coraciiformes; family Momotidae; genus Baryphthengus; species Baryphthengus martii. Next base: position 15,321 of record VWZK01011978.1, read on the forward strand.
AAGGGGTGGAGTTGTTTTGCTAACTACATGGCCCAACAAAAAGGAGGCAGCCATCAGCAGAAAACATACTGTGAAACTCATGCAGGTTTTATTACCTATTTCGACAGACCCCATAAACGATGTAGCATGGCCAACCACGAGGGGAACAAAAGAAACAATAAACCCACTCACTGTGGGTGACGCAATAGAAGAAAAGGCACGCTGGGCCNGGAGTGTACCTTCAGCAACTTTGCTGATGACACAAAACTGGAAGGGGTGGCTGACACCCCAGAAGGCTGTATTGCCATTCAGTGAGATCTGGACATGCTGGAGAGTTGGGTGGGGAGGGGAACGTAATGAAGTTAGGTTCAATGAGGTCAAGTGTAGTGTCCTGCACACAGGGAGGAATAACCCCATGCACCAGTACAGNGCTACTCACAAACACCTCCTGCAGCAGCAGCTCCCAACAACAGCAGTAACTCCCAGCAGCAGATCCCAAGCAGGGGCTCTATTGGCCTTTTATCTCCACCCTCTAATCACCACCTAACTGGCAGCTGTTTCTCAGCATTTCAGGGTGTGCTTGGCCTGGCCTCCCCNGCATTAAGAAGAGTGTGACCAGAAGGTCGAGAAAGGTTCTCCTCCCCCTCTACTCCGCCTTAGTGAGGCCACAGCTGGAGTATTGCATCCAGTTCTGGTCTCCCCAGTTGAATAAAGACAGGGAACTATTGGGCTACAAAGATGATGAGAGGACTGGAACACTGCTTTTATGAGGAAAGCTGAGAGACCTGGACCTGTTTAGCCTGGAGAAGAGAAGGCTGAGAGGAGATCTTATCAATGCTTATAAATATCCAAAGGGGGGGTGTCAAGGGGATGAAATCAGTCTCTTTTCAGTGGTGTACCTGGCACAAACTGGAACACAGGAGGTTCTATCAGAACATGAGGGAAAACTTCTTTACTTTTGAGGGTGACAGAGCACTGTTCAGAGAGGTTCTGGAGTCTCCTCTGGAGACTTTCAGAATCCACTCTAGAAGCATTCCTTTGCAACCTGCCCTTGGTTAACCTGCTTTGGCAAGGGGGTTGGACTAGATGATCTCTAGAGGTCTTCTCCAACCCCTACCATTCTATGTAATACAATAAGCCTCTAAGTACCTCATCTCAGCTACACAAAAACACTTTTACTACACACACTGATCACTGATTCCTTTTTAAAGTATTCAACTTTGTCTCTAGAAAATACCTCACTCTGTTTCCTTGCTTTTACTTGCTTTTTGCTGCTAGCAAACTAAAACTTTCTCCCACCATCTCTTACTCCTCTTTCTGGTACCAGGAACCCCAGAGCCACTCTAAAAACTTGATGCGTGTCAAAGAGGCTATTCGGAGTGTTTTGACTTGGCTTCAAGCCAATAAGATTATTTTGCAGGAAACAGACAAAACTGGAACATATTTTCTCTTTACATTGATAAAGTCAGTCAGCTGGAATATATTAAAGGATTTGCTGGAGCTAAATTAAATTTTCTAGTAACTGCATCACCTGATACAGAAGTAACAGAATTTCTCAATTATAAATGGGTTTATCTGGAGACCTGTTTCTTTCAGATTTTCTGACCAAAATGATGACATATGAAACAACTTCAGCTCTGCTTGATGATGTACAGCTAGAGATCAAGCTCATACCTCTCCTGTGGCTGGGAGTAAAGTTGCACTCAATTTTTAATTATCTCTGATAAGCAGCATGTGCTAGTATACTTGTCAAAATTGCTGTTTATAGTAACAGTGAAAATAATTATTTTTCCAATATTTAACTTCTATTTACAGCTGCTGAGCTTTAATTATTATATACATTGGCAATTAGGAAATACATACAGTGCAACACATTTGATAGAAGATGTAATTTTTTGAGAAATGAATGAGAGTTGTGAAGCAAAAGATGGAACTACTCAGGCACAATGAAGGGATTCTTTGTAAGCCTTTTTAGACATTTGCCACTGCACAACAATTTTTAATTTCTCTACCTTAATTTCTAACTTTTCTATCTACATCATTCATATCTAAAAATAATTTAAATTGTGAGAAGAGGTATACTAGTAAAAAAAAAAAAAAGAAAAAGAAAAAAAGGAGAGAGAAAAAGAAAAGCAAACTAGCCAAGGAAATACTATTACACAATAAAACCCCAAATACTCAAACCTTGGAAGTAAATTCATTGTTCTAACAATAAATAGTTAGGGCCTACAAATATGAATAATAGCAACCAGCAGGACTAGCAAACCAACCTGTTATATTTTTTGTGATGGTGTTAGTGGTCTGTGTTGTGTTGATATCCTACGTTTTCATTTCCAATTTAATGGCTGAACTTGATTTTATTAAATACCTGCTTTATACGCTTGCTCTTTTATGACTTCTTGGCTCACAAAGAACAAGTAAAAGTACTTTAAGGTCCCCGGGGACCTGTTAGGATATTACTATTTCCAACTGTTTTGGGTTGCTGGGTTGGTTTTATTTAAACAATGACCTAAACATAAAATTTCTGCTGCGAGCATGCAGGTGACAGAGAGATTAGTAAATACAGAAATGATTAAAGAACAAAAGCAACATGGCTACTGCTACAGAATCATCTCCCAGGGTTAAACAACTGCAAATCAATACCCTATATTTTATACTGACAAATGGAAAAGAATACCTTTGAGATTAAAATACAACTTAGTGTAATAGAAGAATAAAAGCTAGCATTTGGAATGTCTTCACACAGCACAACAAAAACAATACAGATTGCAAGCCCCCCAAAAAGCTACTGTCGGACGGTGGAAGCAGTCTAGCTGCAGCAGCGTGGCACCATGCCAGAGCCCGACTAACCTTGGCACCGTACCGCTCTGAGAGACAATCTGGTCAAAAGCAAGTGAAATTAATCTAACATTACACCACCACTGACAAAAGGGTTACAAATTTCTCTACTTCTGGCCAGAAGGCAGCTCTAGTGCACTTCATGGGGACTTGGATCAGCTCGGTGATTCAAACAGAGACAAGAGTGTTGTTTTTTTTTCCTGTGGTACATTCCATCATGCGAGCAAACTTGATTCACCATGCTGCAACTTGGGTACAAGAGCCAGTGCAGGGGGAGGAATGGGAACGTGTGGTTGGGGCTGAAGAAAGAACAGCCCGTTCCCCTCAGCAGCAGCGCGGGCTTTGACCAACTTTCAAGCCAATAAATAGCTACGCTGCTTCCAGAGCCACATCAAGACAAAAACGCCATAGAGCAATGCTCGCAGACAACTGCCATAACATGTGTTTCCAATGTATATAATGACAAGACAAAAAAAAAAAAAAAAGGCAGCAGCAACACAACCATCACTGGTTCTATACAAAGCGAAGAAGTGGCTACACCTTCACACAGTGGTAGAAGGCAACCTACCAATGCTGGCTCCCAAAGCTCAAGAGAGAGAGAGGCAGTCATTACTTCTACGTCTTAAGAGACAACCTCGTCTTTCAGGCTAAATGTAGGACTGTGAGGAAATCCTGTTCTTCGTTTCATTATCGGCAAGTCTAGATTGCTATACAAAAGTGATCATACGCATTCTTCTCGTCTTGACTCCTTCAGTTTTCACATTTTATTATTCTTTTCCCGTTTTTGGCAGATGGAAAGTAGCAATAAAAAGAAAACTTTTTATTCCTTTAAAATTTTACATATTGGTCACCAACTACCAAAGACTTCCTACTCCTAGATAGCAGCCTGCGTGCAGTGCTGGCCCACAGAGAGTCATAGTGATACTGCCACCATCACCAGATGAGCTGTAGTGGGTCTGACTGACAGGAGGGACGGAGGAAACAAATCATCTCCCTATTCAGCAAGCACGATGACACACCTGCTGAGATCATCTTAGCGAGCTAATCATTTTTCACAGACCTCCAAAACTGATGATGTTCTAGTCTCTGCTGTTTTCAGCTGTTCTAAAAAAAATAATTTTATTTATATAAAGTTGCCATTCTTAGCACGCGGATTACGGGGTGAAATTTAACAGATGTGACCTGCGCAGTCCCAACGAGACTAAATGGTTTATTGATCCTTCCCGGTCTTAAACCTTACAAAAGCCAGCCCTAGTGTGCATGGCAGATAGACCTGAATGATGATGAATCCCCAGGTGAAAGCAACAATTGTGGCTAATGACAATTTGGGGGCGGGGAGGTGTGTGTGGTGTGGTGGTAGTGGTTAAAAACCGTAAGTAAAATCAATGCAATATAAAATAATTTCCACTTTAACTAATTTCATTTGACTGAGAATGCAGCCCGACACATCACAGAGAGTTTGAGAAGATCTTTACTGCACGTACGCTTACGTGAAGTAAAAGATCTGAGTCAGAGCCAGAGGCACAGGGGACAACAAAAAACTTCTTGCATTTTTCTGAATATCTGCCACTTTGGTTTGGTTGAATACGTGAAAATAAAATAAAATAAAATAAAAT
>VWZK01011979.1:0-16014 GCA_013396935.1 Baryphthengus martii
TGAGACAATACTGTTCTTCGGACCGACTCCTACAGGGTGCTGGTTGATGAAGCCCTTAACATGAGCCGGCAATGAGCGCTGACAGCACAGAAAGCCCCAAGCATATCCTGGGATTCATCAAATGATGTATGGCCAGCAGATCAAGGGACATGATTCTGCCTCTCTGCTCTTGTGAGACCCCACCTGGAGTACTGTGTCCAGCTCTGGAGCCCCCAACACAAGAAGGATATGAATCTGTTGGAGAGGGTCCAGAGGAGGGCCACGAGGATGATCTGAGGGCTGGAGCACCTCTCCTATGATGACAGGCTAAGGGATTTGAGTCTGTTCAGCCTGGAGAAGAGAAGGCTCCAGGGAGAACTTACAGTGGCCTTCCAGTATATGAAGGGGGCCTGCAGGAAAACCGGAGAGGGACTTTTTATAAGGGCAAGTGGTGATAGGACAAGGGGCAATGGTTTTAAACTAGATCAGGGTAGATTTAGATTAGACATTAGGAAGAATTTCTTTACTATGAGAGTGGTGAGATACTGAAATGGGTTGCCCAGAGAAGTTGTGGATGCCTCATCCCTGGAAGTATTTAAGATCAAGTTGGATGAGGCTCTGAGCGGCCTGGTCTAGTGGGAGATGTCCCTGCCCATGGCAGGGGTGTTGGAACTAGATGATCTTTAAGGTCCCTTCCAACTAAAGACATTCTATGATTTTACGAAAACCTAAGGGCCCTCGGAGATTAAGCTTTCTGTAAAAAACATCATAGGTTGTTGCAACTTGTCACTAATGTTTTCTCCAGAAATCTCAAAAGAAACCCCCAATCTGACAGAAAATAAAATCCCCAGTCAGCTAAACAAAGAACCCTCTCCTTCCCCCATGACAACCAAATAGTTCACTGTTCTGACTTCATTTGCTGTTTTAAATTTGTTATTCTTTAATAGAAAATCTAAAAGAGGGGTTTTTTTAATCAAGACAGATTTCTATGTTAGAAAGAATTACTGTTTTTTAACAATTCTCAGTTATATCCCATAGTTCAGAAAATGAAAAATACAATTCCAAAATTGTATTTTTTTCAAAGGATGAAATTACCTCTTCAGACTTTACTAAGGCAGGAGGAATCAAACAATCTTGTGAAGAATGTGACACTGAATTGGCTACATCTCTTCAAGACTGTTCCGTACCTAATCTGAATGAAAGCATCTCCAAAATATAGTGGTCTTTTAACATGTGTTGTTTCCTATAGAGTCAGTTAGAAAAAAAATGGTCTGTTGCATCTTCTCTTATGCTTCCTTTATATAGCTATACTCAGTAGAGTAATAGCTTTTTAATTGAGCACATCTGTATGATTTGAACTACATGCATCTTAGTGACTTCTAGAGGCTGTTGCTGTTCTTTACCCTTTGACTATGTTGGCTCTGCAGAGATATTTCTGAGAGTTTTGGATTCTGTTCTGACTTGAGGAACATCTGCAGAACTAATAATGAAGTCCCAAATGAGAATTTTTTCAGAGCATAATTTGATTTGACTGCCAGTTTGAATTTGCGAGGTCATAAGCTAGAAGAAAAACATTTTCTTTTGCAAAGTCAGCACATTTGATCTGAAAAGTATCAAATTATAATAGATTGTCATATTATAAACAGTAGTAGTAGATTTTTACTCTCATTAACCAAATACCTGCACTGTAATTCACAAAATGTGAATTTATTAAGTTAGAATTTTAAAGGGTCTTATCCTATTCATACAAGCTATCCATACATCCTTGTAAGATTTTCTTTTTGTGATTGTATTGGGTTTGGGTGAGATGGAGTTAATGTTCCTCAGAGCAGCTCTTATGGTGCTGTGCTTTGTATTGGGAGGTAGATAAGATGCCCGTGTTGTGGCTGCTGCTGAGCAGCGCTCGCACAGCACCAAGGCTTGTCTTTCCAACATCTTTCCCCCCTGCCCAGTGAGATGGAGTGGGCAAGATCTTGGGAGGGGACACAATCAGGACAGCTGACCCAAACTGACCAAAGAGATATTCCACACTGTATGACATCAGCTCAAGTATAAAAGGGAGAGAAAGGAGGAGGAGGGGGAGGGGCATCCATTTGTGAAGATGCTTGTCCTCTGAGCAACCACTACACGTACCAGAGTCCTGCTTCCCAGGAAAGGCCTGACATCGCCTACTAATGGGAAGTAGAGAATAAAATCTTATTTTGCTCTGCTTTGCATGCATGCGACTTGCTTTTTTTCTATTAAACTGCCTTTATCGTACCCCATAGGCTCTTCCCATCGTATTCTCTACCCCCTTGCCATGTTGAGGGAAGTAGCAGGGAGTGACAGAGCAACTTGGTGGGTACCTGGTGCTCGGCCAAGGCCAACCCACCACGGTGGTGGATGCATTGCTATTGACAGAGAATGTGATAGTTGGTTCCTGCTTTGGTCAAGGAGTGGATTGAACAAGTGCTAATAGCGTGAATCATATCTAAAGAGGAATCATTCTGTTTTATCGTAAGTTGTTAGAAGCTTAAGTACTTACCAAATTCATAGGCATTCGAAAAGCTCAAAAGCTGTTTGTAGAAAACTCTTGGAATGTTTGATGGAGATTGCAATAGAGTTGCCAAGGTTTTTTTCAAACAGTAAAACATAATTTAGCATTATGTTTTAGAACTGGTAGATTTGACTTGTTCGTAGCTGAGCTATTGGGATTTCACTTGCAAATTATTATCTTTAACTCTGTATAAAAGTGTTCTAAAACAATGTTTGCATGTAAATTCTTCCATTTTATAAGTGTATAGCAAAATGTAGTTGTTAGCCATGAGTTTTTTTTACTCACTGATGTTTCAAATGGGTGCTAATAACTTGCCTTTTTTACAAATGGACGAAATTTTATGTTGGTTGGTTTGTTTTTAACTGCACATTAAAGTAAAGACTCAAGTAGGTCTGTTTCTATTAGTTTTTATTTTAGGGTTAATATAGTGATTTTCTTTTCTGGTCCTGCCATATCCTGTGCTGAGCTGAAATTATCGCGACACAGTCAGAATTTTGGTTGCAGCAGAGACCTTATACACAAATAACACAAAGTAACAACATCTTTTAAAATGGACAGTGTTCTGAAGAAAACCCTGCCCCTCTCCCCAAATAATCTAGTAGCAGAAGTAGGAGGAAGTCACAGTCTCCCTGAAAGGTATTTGATGAAGGTGAAATAAGAAGGATTGGTGGTACTGTAGAGTAGACACTTGACAGTCATGCCAACTCTATATACCTGTTTCAGCCAGCAGTGATGCATATCCCTCTTGGTGTACAAAAATATTCTACTTGGTATGCCAGTGAAATAAAGAACAAGAGGTCTTTGCTTCTTCTTCATCTCAACATTCTGCAAGGATTTATAATCTTTACTCTTTCCTTCTTGGCAAGACATGAGAAAGTAGCATTCAAAAATGAGCTCAATGTTATACTGAATGCTTCACTCATGAGGCTAAAAATGATGAATGTTGATACAAGTATTAGTAATGACCTCCTTTTCAGGCCTGTAATGCTTTGAAGGATTGACTTGAAGTTGCCCTCCCACTGCAGCCTCTGAGTAGTAGCAGTGACTGGGAAGTCAAAAACCTCCTAAGCGAGGATTTTTGGTGTTTTTTTGTCTAATTCCCCTTTCATGATATTAACAGTAGATTGTGGCAGAAGAATCTCATGCTAAAGACTTGAGACAGTCTGTATATCCCAAACTTTGTAGTGAAGACCAGAGGATATCACTGCACATCACGGGTCCCTTGTATTAGCGACCCAAAGACATGTGTGGACATTGTGATCAAGTTAGACTACAGACAAAAGTGTACATTTACAGTTGCATTTGTTTAATGCTCTGAGCTTACCTGAATACCAGGCTGTGTTTCATTGGTATTGATTTCTGTTCTTCATATAAACTTTAAAGCCCTACAGTGCTTTGCTCTTTAGTGCTCTTCCTCTGAAAGAACTATAGCATTCTTCTACATTAAATCTTGCAACTCAGTGGGAGAGGCTGTTGTTGAACAAAAGAAAATGTTAATCAAACACAAACTATTGATTTGACTTTTTCATTGCTAACATTTTCAAAACAGAGAAGAGAGATGAAGTGGTATATTATGACACTTACGAAAGTATGGAAGCCATGCTTGAAAAAGAGGATATGGCAACGTCTATACACTTGCAAAAAGAGGAGCTGCAAAAGTTACAACAAAAAATCCGCCAGCTGGAAGCAAGACGTGGACGTATTTCAGCCAAGAAAGTCTACCTCAGAAATAAGAAGGTATTAAATTGCAAATTTCTAGCATAATTAGCAAATTTAATAAAACTTCAAAATATTTCATTTCAAATACAACTTCTAAGTCTCTCAGAAATTTTGTGGATTATATTTACTACTTAATAAAGTTGCTTTACAGAGTACCAAGTACAATAGCATGTATTATTAAATGGATATATTTAAGATTCACTTTACCTTTTAGCTTTAAAGGAACCTTTAATCACTTAGAAGTCAACAAATAAACTTGTTTCTATTAACTAATCAGAATGCTTTCATATGGAAAGTACATTCTAGAATGCATATTTTTACAGAGTAGTATTTGCAGAAGAGAATCAAGGGTGTTTTCTCACTAATGAGTTCAATTTTCATTTTCTCATCTCATCCTTTTAAACTTATGTCATGTGTCACAGTTGTCTCTACATTCAAGAAATATACACAAAATCCAGTATATAGTCTTAATTTGTAAAACTAGGAGTGCTATCTAGGGCCACTTTTTTATGCGTTACATGGTTGAAATGTTGTGCAAAAAAATATTTTAATATAGCTAACGTTTTGAAATTGTGTATCAAATGTAAAGATGGCAATTTCTTTTTTTCCAGAATGACGTTTACAATTCCCTACCAGTTTGCACTTACTTCAATATGCATTATTAATGAGCAAGATAACTTAATACGTATAATAGATCAAATTTTGAGAGAACACTGTAATACCTGTTAAAAAATAGGTTTTCATCCCATGCTGTATACTACAAGGCTATGTAGAAGTCTCAGTTGGGACCTCATTCTAAATTAGGATCAGGGATTGTGGTGGTCGTATGTTCCCAGTCATATCACTTGGTAAGGGAGATGACACTTTTATATAAACAGTTCCAGTGAGTTGAGGATAAAACAGTCAGATATTTCCTCTCCTTCCTAAGTAATATATCTATTTCTATACCTAAATCTGAAACAAAATAGTAGTTGATACATCTTATAGTTTGGATTTTTTATATTTCTTAAGTCACTGTCTTGTCTCTGATTAAAACAATATGGAAAAGACTGTAAATAAATTGCTATAAAAGAAAGGTCTCTTGTTAGTCAGTTATGGAAAGTAGTTTCCTCAGAATCATTGAGTTTGTTTTATGTGATTTTTGTAAAAGGAAAAAAGTATCAAGAAGCTGAGCTTTTTAGTAGTTTAAGCAATAGATCCTATCTGTCATGTCATGCTAATTAATATAGGCTACATTACGATAATTATTCTATTTTCTCCCAAATACTGACACCTTATAGAGTACACAAACCTGTTAAAAAGCAACAAGCTGATTGCTGTTCCTTACTGAACTTATGGGAGTTAACAAGTTGAGAAGTGACCCTGAAGAAGGAGCAGAGATTTTTTTTAGCATGCCTTCTTATCTATATAATTAAACAGTCACTGTCAACTGGCTCATTTGTTTCCAGGTTATGCTATGATAAAATACCTTGTTTAAGATGTAGGAATTAGCTGTTCTAGGCTGTAACACTAGTTGCAGCATGCCTACTTCTGCACAGAGATACGATGCAGAGATGTATACGGTAGTAATGCTCATCTGGGTCTGGATGTAGGAGTAATAGGGTCATGCCTGCTCAACATTGCACTGGAAGAATGTGCCTATATTGCTTTCAGGACCTGAGGTAATGCGTCTGTGTGGAACTTCACTGCTGGACATCACAGCGCTCTCAGAACTAGTTGCATCTTTCTACTGATTTCATTGCCCAGTGTAGCATTATCTGCAGTTGTGTGCTGCAGTAAGATACTTCACTTTCAGCTGCTAAAGAAATCACAGATTAGAATAACATGTATTTAAACTTACACAAAGAAACCAAAGATTTTGATTTGAGCAAAAAGAAAAGGCAGAACCAGTTGTTGTGTGCCATTTTGCAGCACTTATTGGGGAGAAAATAATGTAGCTATTTTGATGGATATTTATGTTATAGGTATTTACTGTGGTTGCTCTTAATACTGCTGAATAACACAGAACCCTACCAAGCTCATGTGGTGAGTTGACCCCGGCTGGACACCAGGTGCCCACCAAGCCACTCTATCACTCCCCCTCCTCAACTGGACAGGACAGAAAAATACAACAAAAGGCTTGTGGTTCAAGATAAGGACAGGGAGATCACTCAGCAATTACCATCATGGGCAAACAGACTCCACTCAGGCAAATTGATTAATTTATTACCAGAGTAGGATAATGAGAAATAAAAAAATAAATCTTAAAACACCTTCACCCCAACCCTCTCTTCTTCCTGGGTTCAGCTTCACTCCCAATTTTCTCTACCTTCTCCCCTCAAGCAGTGCAGGGGGACAGGAAGTGGAGGTTGAAGTCAGTTCATCTTATTCTCTGTGCATCTCCTTCCTCCTCACACTCTTCCTCTGCTCCAGTGTGGAGTCCCTCCCACAGGAGACAGTCCTCCATGAACTTCTCCAACATGGCTCCTTCCCACAGAGTACATTCCTTCAGCGTGGGTCCTGCATGGAGTCCCAGGTCCTGCCAAGAGCCTGCTCCAACACAGACTATCCACAGAGTCACAAGTCCTGCTAGGAGCCTCAGTGCAAGCTCTCCATGGGGTAACAGCCTCCTTTGGGTGCATCCATCTGCTCCAGTATGGGGTCTTCCCCAGGCTGTAGGTGAATATCTACTCCACAGGCTGCAGGGGGACAGGCTGCCTCACCTGGTTCTTCACCATGGGCTGCAGGGAAATCTCTGCTCTGGCACCTGGAGCACCTCCTCCCCCTCCTTCACTGACCTGACATCTGCAGGGTTGTTTTTCCTCACATTCTCACTTCTCTCTCCCAGCCACTGTTGCACAGCAGGTTTTCCCCTTCTTAAACATGCTATTACAGATGTGCTACCACTGTCAATGGTTGGCTTGGCCTTGGCCAGCAGCAGGTCCATCTTGGAGTTGGCTGGCACTGGCTCTATCAGACATAGGGGAAGCTTCTGGCATCTTCTCACAGAAGCTACCACTGTAGACCCCCCCAGCTTCCAAAACCTTGCCAGGCAAATTCAATACAGCTTATTAGTAATTAACTGAAAAATTGCTCTTGTGTCTTAGATTCAGGCATATGAAACCATTGTATCTTGAGTGACCGTTATAGCGATATTGCAAAACATTGTTAATGAATATCATTTAAAGTGCCTGATGTGGATTGTTGTAATTTAAAAACTTGTGATCATAGAATGCCAGCTTGGAATGGACCTCAAGGATCATTTGGTCCAATCTTTTAACAAAACCAAAAAGAACACCTAAATTTGTTTATGTGAGATGGCCTAGCACCCTGTCAAGTTTCTCTTAAAATTGTCCAGTGTAGGGAAGTCCACCACTTACCTTGGGAGACAATAACAATGCTTAATTATTCTCATCATAAAGAATTTTCTTCTGGACTCCAACTGGAATCTCCTCTGGACCAACATGTAACCATTCCCACTTGTTTTCTCCATGTGACTCCTTGTAAAAAGAGAGTCTCCTTCCTCTTCCTATCATGCCCCACATTGGGATTTAGGGTCAGGGGAGCCCACTAGACCTGTAACAGATGCTCTCTGTTAACCCCCCTCCCTCTCCAAAGGAGAAGATAAATGGAATAAGGGAGAGAGACTTATCAATTAGAAAAGGGAACTAGAACAGCTTTAATGAAAATGGAAAACAATAATAAAACAGAATATATACAAATACATACAAGACCAGTATCGAACCCAATCCCCCCGATGGCAATTATGTCACCATCACCACTGATGCTGTGGAACAGGCACCAGGAAAGTCCCAGACTGGGCCTAGCAGACGACAGGAACTGAGTTCAGGAGCTGCATTCTAGTACTGGATTCAGGAACACTCAGATCAGGATTGAAGGCAGAACAAATAGAGTCCTCCTTGGATTCTGGCCATTGAAGAAGCAAGGAAGAATTCAAACAAGGGCCCAGAACAAAAGCCCCTGAGCCGAGAGCAACCAAGCAAGGGCCTCCAGCAGCCAAATATAACATATATGGGATGGAATACCTTATTGGTCAGTTTAAGGGCACCTATCTGTCTGTTCCTCCCTGCAGGTGGGGCCTTTTACTTTCTGCACCCCTCAAAGTGGTACACAGGATCTAGCAGTGGCCTTGGTCTGCACACCAGTCTCTGGTACTAACTCTAAACATCGTGCATTATCACTGCTAGAAGCAGGCACTGCTGGCGAAAACATGCTGCTAATTTCAGAAAGTGCAGTTAGTTGGAAGTTAGCTGAAAAGTAAAAATCACCGAACAGAATTGTTCTATTCTAACTCAAATCAGGACAGGGGCTTGCACTGAGATGGTAACTACCTGTTTTAGAGCCTGGTTAAGGACTTGCACTGAGACAGTTTAAAAATTAAAACAAATAAGTTGGTCAATATCTTCCTTGAATTATGTCTTTAACTGGACATAATGCTCTTGCTTTCCCAGTACTGAGAAGGAAGGATTAATTCATATGTGTAGCAGGCTGTATTTCTGCTCATATACCCAACTGTTTTTTTTTTTTCCCCAAAGTATGAGATTGTTGGTTTACATTCAGCTTATCAGCCATAATCATACATATAATTTTCTTTCATGTCACCACCTAGCTATTTTTTCTTCATCCTTGGTTTGCAGTCACTTAATCTTGTCTACAGGTAGAACCCTGTATTTGTCCCTATGAAATTGCAATCTGTTTTAGTTTTGGTTGGTGTTTTTGACCATTTCTGTAATTAGTTATGATCCAGATGTTCCACAATGTTTTCAGTCCTACCATTTCTTATTATTTCAAGTCCTAGACACTTAATTACATTAAAGTACATTGTTTCTTTATTAGTACAAAGTAGTATTGTATCAGAAATAGCATGGCCATCAGGACTAAGGAAGTGATCATCCCCCTGTACTCAGCATTGGTGAGGCCACACTTCAAATACTATGTTTGGTTTTGGGCCCCTGTTTTGCCAATAACATGGTCCAGCAAAAAGGACACAGCCATCAGCAGAAAACATACACAGAAACTCACACAGATTATTATCTATTTCTATGGACCCCAAAAATGATATAATATGTCAGACCACAGGGGGAACAAAGGAAGCAATAAACCCACTCACTGCAGGTGACACAACAGAAGAAAAGGCAAACCGAGCCAAAAATACAACAACATAAGGAGACATCAACCATACCCCGTATCCCAACAAAGCCATGCACAAACCAACCAGACAAATACATTACCCAATCCATTATCCTTAACTCTTTCATTGACTCCACAAAACTCCTTCTCACAGACCCCTCCAGCAGCAGCTCCTCAATAAAGAGCTCTATTGGCCTTTTATCTCCACTCTCTAATCACCACCTCAGTGGCAGCTGTTTCACATTTCTGCTTTAGTTCTCAGCATTTCAGGGTATGCTGGGCCTGGCCTCCCCTCCTGGATGGTCCTCTTACAACAGAGGGGGCCCATCCCTCATATCAAGGTCTGGTATGGCATGTGTCCCCACCATTCAATGCCTACTGGGTTGCAGCCAGCAGCAGAGCTAAAAGATCTTCTTGGTGTCAAACATAGAGGCCAACCCAGTCTTGCCCTTGATTACTGCAGGAGGTACCTGGGCAGCCTTAGCCCCTTTTACCTGGTTGTGAAATTCATCCAGGTGTCAAGTTCACTTCAGGGCTTGGGGTTCAGACCCCAGTACTTCAGCCCCTCACTACAAGAAAGACATTGAGGTGCTGGAGCATGTCCAAAGAAGGGGAACAAAGCTGATGAAGGATCTAGAGGACAAGTCTTATGAGTAGTGGCTGAGGGAACGGGAGTTGTTTAGCCTGGAGTAAAGGAGGCTAAGGGAAGACCTTATCGCTCTTGACAACTAGCCGAAAGGAGACTGTAGCAAGGTGGATGTTGGTTTCTTTTCCCAAGTAACAAGCGATAGGACAAGAAGAAATGGCCTCAAGTTGTGCCAGGGGAGGTTTAGATTGGATATTAGGAAAAAGTTCTTCACTGAAGAATAGGAACAGGCTGCCCAAGGAAGTGGTGGAGCCCCCATCCCTGGAGATATTTAAAAGACGTATAGATGTGGTGCTTATGGACATGGTTTAGTGGGCAGTGTTAGGTTAATGGTTGGACTTGATGATCTTAAATCCAGCCTAAAGGAGTCTATGGAAGTCAGCACCAAATATGTTTCGATCCGATTTAATCTTTCTTTACATGTTTAAAATAGCTTTCATTATTGCTCTTAATTAGAAAGATTTAAATATTGATGAGAAAGAGAAAATGTTTCATAAGTGTGCCCCTTGAGTATTTATGAAAGTATATTCCTGTAATTTGCATGTTTTTTTATTTCTTTAGTCTTGCTAACCTGAAAAAGACCCAACTACCCAAACAAACCCTCAAAAAACTACCCAAACCTAACATACAGTCTTTTTGGTTACTTTAAATATTCTTTTAATTGAACTTAACACTTAAATAAACTATAAAAGTAAATCAGTAGTAGTATTACAAAAAGTCTTTCAGGTTCTCTAAGAATGTTCCAAAGTTATTGCTGTGTCTTTGAAATGTAGCAATTAAGTAGCTTATACTTTTGCAGTTACAAATTGGAGAAGAGAAGACTCTGAGGAGACCTTATAGCAGCCTTCCAGTACCTGTATGGGGACTACAAGAAAGCTGGGGAGGAACTGTTTACAAGGGCATGTAGCAATAGGACGAGGGACAATGGTTTTAATCTCAAGCAAGGTAGATTTAGATTGGACATTAGGAAGAAGTTCTTTACTAGGAGGGTGGTGGAATACTGGAACAGGTTGCCCAGGGAGGTGGTGGAGGCCCCATTCCTGGAGATATTCAAGGTCAGGCTTGATGAGGCTCTGAGCAACCTGATCTGGTTAAAGATGTCCCTGCTTACTGCAGGGGAGTTGGACTAGATGACCTTTGGAGGTCCCTTCCAACCTGGGGCATTCTATGTTTCTATGAAATTAAATAGATTAACTTTTCCAGATGTATTAAACTCTTTTCATCAGGGGAAAAAAAAAGAAACACAAACATAAAACCCAGCAGAGTTTAGATATAGATATACAGATATACACGCACATCTACCTCTGATGAGGCTGAGACAGTATTTCTACAGAAACCTGTGCTCTTGTTGGAGTGTTACCTGTATACTGTAGCAAAATTGATAGTTCTACTTTTTAAAAATATTCAAGACAGCATGGTATTTCTTTCCTATACAGGACCCCTGATCACAGTATATCCATAGCTTTCAGAAGAAGGTAGCTTTTTCCACAGTTCCCAGTATCCAAAATTGTGGGCTTTTCTACCCCTCTCCTCCTTGTTTTTTGTGTCTTTCTGCCATTACTGTAGTATCTTGCTTGGTGGCTGATGTTCTATTAGCTGATCCAAGAAATGCTTCCGACAGCAAAGCTCCTGTCTTTCTCCACCCAGTAAGTGAAACTGACCGATGCCTGGAAAGCCCATCACTTTGGCGTTCTAGCTGCAGTCACGTTCCAAACTGCTTCCTAACACTACTCCCTCTTACACAGCCATGAGTCCTGTTTCTAACTGCATATTTGACCTTGTTCTAGTTCTGTCTGGTGCTTATACTGGGCCTAATTTCATTGCCCATAGTGTCTGATTTCCTGACCTTCAGTATTGTCCTATGAGCTTGTCTCTTTCTTGCTACTATAAATTCCTGCACATACCTTTTCTTTGCAACTGATACTTAATTCAGTTCTTTTTATACAATCTACCTTAACTTTGAGTGCCATACTTATACCTGTCATCTATTGTAACATGTCCTGTTTTCTTTTTAAACTATTCTTATTTGCAGGCAAAGGAATAAATGCTTGATTTTAAACCAGACATTACAGATGTGAACTCAGTATAATGTGAATTTGCTTGTGTATGCATAAAATTGTAACAACTATATTAATGTTCATGCTTGCAAATTGTACATGTAAAATATGAACTGACACTTGTAAATAGGAAGCTACCTAGTTGCCTAAAGAGAAATACACAGTACATTTGAGAGTTAGTTATTAGCCATATATACAAATACATGGAGTTGCACAATGCTTTAATGAAGTATTTGACAAATCGGTGTTTCTTGCCACTTTTGTACTAGTATTGTAGAATAAACTTTTCAAGCAGCTGTTACTTGTATATATTCTTTTGATAGAAGTAATAGGTTTGGGTTTGATTCCATTTTATTGTTTTATTGTAAGTTAATTTAGCTTGGTTAAATTAGCTTGTCTGAGATGGGCTTTGTAATTTTTATTTTTCTAATTCTTAGTGCTGTTTGCTAAATGTGACATTATGTACTGTAAATTGATATTTCAAATTTATATTTTATAGATAGCATTTTATGTATCTATAGGAGATCTGTATTGCAAAGCATAATGAAAAGATCCGGCAACATCACCAGAGTGAGGAGGAATACAAAATGCACCATACTGTTCAGCTAGTAAGTTTGAGTTTTCTGCTGTTGGGCTTAGCCTTTAGTTAATAGCTTGCATTCCTCACTATACATAGATGATTCCAGACATCTCTGAGTACAGTGTCAGATATGCTGAAATGAGTAAAGAAACCATACACATTTATTCTTGAAACTTAATAAGCTTGTTCGTTATTTTTCTTTTCTCTACAAAAGAAATTGTTTGAATTGTGTTGTATAAAGTATGTAGTTACAGTTGTATGCTCCACAATTCTCTGCACAGTCTCATCACAAAGAATAGGCTAGCTAGTCTGACTGTTGTGTTATACTTTATCTAGTAATGGATTTTATCTTAAAGAATATTCAAATACTGGGATAAGTCTTGGGAGCTGATATAGTATCAGTGTTTAATAAAGATCATTGACAAAGGTGCATTGAAATGCAAATCTTTTTAATTCAGGCTTCAATTAGATTAGCAAAAGTGCTTCTATTTCATCTTTATACATTTTTAACATAGATATGTTTGTCCAGGAAGTCAACCACATAATTTATTTTATGAAAAGGCTATTTATGAAAGTCCACACATGTTGGTGTACTGTTTTAGGAAGTTATAAAAATAGATATTTTTTTTTCAGTCCTTACAATAAGACAAAGGAATTTGCCATGTGGTTTGCAGTCCATTTACCAGTCTCTTAAATATAAGATGACAAAGCTGAAGGACTTTTTTGTCTCTGAACCACTACAGGGCTTTTTCATTATTTGCTTCATGGAGTTGCCCGCTTGAACTTTATAAAGAACCTTGTGCTATATTTTTTGTCTTTTTTTCTGTTAATAATTTGACTGAAAATTTCTGTTATTATTGTAAAATAGGCTTTCAGCCACTGGTTCTCATGAAGAATTTTGTAAAGATAATCTCAAAGGTGTTCAAACCTGAAACCAAACAAGAATCACAATTTCACAATTCTTATTTAAAAACAACCACACCCCCCAAAAAACCCCCAAAACAAAATACCCCATTCCTCCCCCTCCAACAACAAAACCAACCCTCAGGATTGAGACTGCTTTGGGAAAAGTTTGACCTGATTGCATATGAAACATGAAGGTGTGGTAGTAGGAGAACTATCCTTTCTTCTTGCTATAATCTTTTCTTTATGCTTCTGTTTTAACATTTTTACTCTACTGTTCAATTATATTCTTTTTACCACATGCTTCCAGTATTCTTCTACTTTTCCTGTTTCCTGTCTTTATCATTTTTCAGGCATGTCCTTCTCTTCCTCTCCCTCATGCATCTCTTCTTAATCTCCCTTGAAATCATAGGAGTTGGCCCTTTATAAAGGACATAGTTTTCTAATGATGATCATCATATTTTAAAAGTAATTCTTCATGTTGTGAGTCTTTTAAGAATTAAAGATGCTGTTTCTGCTCAGGTTTTGTTTATAGTCACCTGTTCTATTACTTTTTCTGATAACATAGACATAAAGTGACTTTTGCCATCTGATAACTAGTGTCCACTTTCAATAAATTTGACTGAAGCTTAGTGTTTTGTTTCAAAGATGTTGTAACTTTGCTGAAGTTTTGTGAAAATGGATGTCTATTTAAAGGAGGTGGATCCAAAAGTGTGTTTTCACTGAGGTAAGATCTCCAAATAAGAAAAAAATAACTGTCTTAGCTGCAAGGAAGAGCTTCAAACCTTTATCTAAAATTACAGAAAATCAAACTGGATTAAATAATGACAATTTAAGTTAATGAAAAACAAAACCTTATTTTACTAATGTAAATTATAATGGATTTTTTAAAATTAATTTTCTCAATATTGACTTCAAAACTTTGTGGCACTGAGTTCTGTGATTTCTTGAACTGTAAAACTTTTAATATGACTTATTTTAAATGTGCAACCTTGCAATTCGAACCGTCATTTTGGTTTTGGAATGAGATAAAACAGATACTGGTTTGCTGTCTGGCTAAAATACAATTTTAAATTTATGGGATTTTTTTTTCAGTATAATATTCTGTTACATCTCTAGTTATTTAGCATCTTTCAAGGTAAAAAGTTCCAGGCTTCAAGTGCTCCAGTTCCAGACTGAAATATTTCTTGAGCTTTGCATTTCTTCAAGGTTATAAAACATGAAATGCATAATATTTTTTTAAGGAGAAGATAAAGGCAAAGTTTTGAAGGTCAGAAATGTGTTTATTTGAGAAGTAGATTGTTAGGTAATTCCTAACAATTAGTAGAAGAGTTATTTTAATTCAAGTTTGATTTTTTTAATGAAGCTAACCATAGCATTGGATTTATATGTTTTCCATATATTTTCTCAAAAGCGAGATCAACTACATGATGAAGAGGAAAGAAAGAGCTCCTGGGTTAGTCAGGAACGACAGAAAACACTGAACAGACTTCGCATGTTTAAACAGGTAACAGAAGAAAAGTTGTTCTTTTCCATGAATTTCTTTTGCAAAAAAAAAAAATTCACTCATTCCAGGACTATAGTTATTCTCTGTCATTGTATAGTTAACTATTCTTTGGAAAAATTACAACAAACTATGGCATTTGTGGTAGTGAATTTCTCTGGCCATTGCATTCTCAGTGTTGTAATAAGCTTCTGTTCACTGTCACATCTACACATTGTGACAAGACACATAGCAAACTTTCTGAAAAGAAGTATAATCTAAATGGTATTTCCCACAATGACCATTATAATCTGACATACTCCCACTACCACTGATTGTGATAACACCTACCAATACCTGCCCCTTTCTATTATAAGTATCAGAAAATGAATAGAAGATGGAACGAAGGGGAGAGAATAAGGAGAGGGATGAAAGTGCAAGAAAACAGAGACTGTATTAATCGGTGAAGACTTTTTATGTTTTGCTAAATACATTAAAAAATATATATAGACATGAGAAGTTTCTTAATGGAAAGCTGTCTTGCTTAGCAGTACACTTCATATTCTTTTTGTTTGCAAGGCTTTTGGATTACATAGCTTCTGTAAATTAAAACAAATTTACTTATTTTAATCAACACCTTTTAATGAACTGACTTTATATATAGGCACGTTGATATTGATATTTTGATACTGTCTTCCATAACATCCTCGTAGAAAAACTCAAGAAATGTGGGATAGGCGATTGGACTGTGAGGTAGATTGCAAATTGGCTCAACAACACAGTTCAGAGGGTTGTGATCAGCGGCGCAGAGTCAAGCAGGAGGTCTGTGGCCAGTGGTGTACCCCAGGAATAAGTACTGGGTCTAGTTTTGTTCAATATCTTCATCAATGACCTGGATGAGGAGATAGAGTGAACCCTCAGCAAGTTTGCTGATGATACGAAAGTGGGAGGGGTGGCAGGCACACCAGAAGGCTGTGCTGC
>VWZK01011981.1:0-16754 GCA_013396935.1 Baryphthengus martii
TATGTCCCTCTCACACTCCCTTATAATCAATCCTCAGCTTTTCCACCTCCTGCTTTAGCTCAGCCACCAGGCTGAGCAGACCATTCACCTGGTCACACCGGACACAGATGTCATCTCTGTCACTCTTCGCTAGCAATGCCAGGCTCCGGCACTTTCTGCAGCCAGAGACCTGGACAGCTGCATGCTTCTGGGGGACCTCTGTCTGGGTCGCCACATTCTTTCTCCCAGGAGTTTTTGCCCAGGTCGCAACCATCGCTGGTCCTGCATGATAACCTGCAGCTTGGAATTAAAAAAAAAAAAAAAAAATAAAAGAAAGAAACCAAAACTGCAAATCTACTGGCAAGGATCGTTCTAATTCCATATAAATGAAGATTGGCACATATAGTGTCTATAAAAACATGAGAAGAAAAATTCCTGAGGTCTTTACTAGCCTGTTAATGTGATCTCAGAGGCATGGCTGTTGTTCAGTAACAACCTGGAAGTCCAGACAATTGACCAAAATCTGCTTAATTCTACAATATTGTTCTAACACTCTTAGTGGCATTTTTGCCTGTTTTGAAGCTTTTAGCATAAAGTTTAATCATGTCAATTGAATCAATCTAACCAAATGGAAAAGAATTCAACCTCATGGACTGACAATACCTCTTATTAAATTAAGTACCTGATCTTTTATTAATAATAAGGTAAAAACATATATTTAACCTTCCAAAAGATCTAACTTTACAAAAAACCCCACTAGTTCTCATTCCATCTTCATCAGAGCAGGAACTAGAGCTTTGTTCTGAAGAAAACCAGCCTGCAGGCCAGCTCAGAACCCAAGTTGCTGAGCATGATGTACAGCATCTATGAGCAATTTGGCACTATTGGCAGAACGTAACCTTGCTAGCATAAGCTAACCTGTTAGGCTTCGAAATGTCCAGTTTAGGAACCTGAAGATGGGAGTTTTATTCCAAATATCTTGAGATCTCTCCCTCCTGACACCAGAAGCCATCTACATGACTAAATTGTAGTAGATTCTAACTTTTACCCACCTAAAGTCTAGGGAATTCCAGAGGCCACAAAAGACAGATCAGTTATTTCACTTAGTGTGTTTTTATAGGAAAACAGTAGTTTTTCTTTGTCACCCATGAAACAAAGGAGCTTTTTCAAGGTCTATGAGAGGTTAAGAAGAAAATCAATCCTCATGTCTGTAAGCTCATACAAGGAACTACAAATTCCTTGAGAAATGTTTGAGAGGTCAAAATCTGGAAAAGTGTAATATAATTTATATTACCAAGACACCAGGCCATAGTGTCATTAATCTGACAAATGAGTCAGCCATTTACTACTTGCTTTCCAATTTCTGGATGTTTTTAAATATCACAGGAAGACTTGACAGAAATCCAAAATATTTGACAACAGCAAGCATAAATACGTGCTCTTGTTGGTTTTCTTTAAAGTCTTTTTTGCATTTTAAAATTGAAAATTCCCTAATATTATGCCCATTTAAAATAGCTAGTGATCTTTCAGAGTTCTTTACTGTTAATTAATTTTCTGAAAGGTATCGTTGATTTGCTCTTCGTGACACAAGTACAAAATTATTGAATTTGACTTGTGGCTGAGAAGAGAACATGGAGGCATTTCACACGTCAAAGCTTTTTGTATTTGCTTCAGAAGATACTGGTTATAACTCTTCCATTGAAACAACAAAATACTTAAAATTCAAACCTCATGTGCTTCAGAATGGGTTTGGGAATTCATTTTGTTATCGCCTTTGATTCTTGTTGTTAAAGTAATCTAGGAATTGAGAAATGCATTAGCTTAACCCTAGGGAAATGCATATATACGCTAAAAGCTGAAAGAAAGCAGAAGGCTAGAGAGATAATGAATTCTCTAAAGGGCATATTTTTTTCAACTATATCTCAAAAGTTATTTGGTCCTTTGAGAAAGTAACCCTTACCATTGGTCCAGTTCACAGATTAAACTGTCCAGCAGAACAGTTTATTTTATGTGCAAACCTGTCAGTCATCCATTTTCTGGTACATGCTTTCTAACAGAACCAAAGGGGATTTGAAATAACAGTTTAATACTGCTTTATCTATGCTACTTGTCATGCAACTGGGAACATGGGGAAAGTAAGGTACTGATGGTCTACATTATTTTTTAAAGACCATTGTGCTTCTGACATCAAGAACTTGATCATTAATTTTTAACACTCTAAAGGAGTGAGAATCATACTGCAACTTTCATTCAAAGGGCCTAATAATACATGTTAGATTCAGTGCTGAAAATTGGTCACGGCCCTCCATTTTATCTGTTGAATCTTACTGAAGAAAGGATGAAGTGAGAAAAAAACCCCAACAAACCAAAAACTTACAAGCCCACCTTCAGTTTGATTGTGTGAGCTGCCAAAGTTTAATTTCTTTGGTATTTTATGTCCTTTCAGTTTTTCAGTATGCTTATGATTTGGACAGGCTGGAAAGCTGGGCAGAAGGGTACCTAATGAAGTTCAACAAGGGCAGGTGTAAAGTCCTGCATCTGGGGAGGAATAACCCCCTGTACCAGTAACAGGAGAGGGGTTGACATATTGGAACATAGCTCCACAGAGAAGGGCCTGGGTGTCCTGGTGGGCAACAAGCTCACTATGAACCAGCAATGTGCCCTTGTGGCTAAGAAGGCCCGTGGTCTCCTGGAGTGCATTAAGAAAAGTGCAGCCAGCAGGTTAAGGGAGGTTCTCCTCTCCCTCTGCTCTGCCCTAGTGAGGCCACATCTGGAGTGTTGTGTCCAGTTCTGAGTTCCCCAGTTCAAGAGGGACAGGGAAATACCAGCAAATGCTATGAAAATGAGGGGACCGGAGCATCTCTGTGACAAGGAAAGGCTGAGACTCCTAGATAGGTTTATCCTGGAGAAGAGAAGATTGAAAAGGGATCTTATCAATGCTGATCAATATCTAAATGGCAGCGGTCAAGAGGATGCAACCAGACTCTGTTCAGTGGTGCCCAGTGACAAGATAAGACACAATGGGTCCTACACAGGAAATTCCAGCTAAACATAAGGAAAAACTTCTTTACTTTGAGGGTGACATAACTCTGAGGCTGCCCAAAGAGGCTGTGGAGTATCCTCCTCTGAAAACTTTCAAAACCTGCCTGGACATGTTCCTCTGCAACCTGCTCTAGATGACCTTGCTTTAGTAGGGAGGTTGGACTAGGTGATCTCTAGAGGTCCCTTCCAACCCCTACCATTCTGTGATCCTGTGAAGACCTGAATAAAATTGTGGTGTTTGTAAAATAAATCATAGAGTCCACAGATTTTCATGCAGAAGCTTTTACAAAAGAAAACCATCACACCAGAATTATCTTGAACTTCTTGTTGGCAGAATGAACTTATATGACATTCAGTTGATACTAGCTTCTAATTCTTTGGGAAGATCTTCACAGAATAAATTGAACTATTTTTGTTGATATGAATTCTTGTTTTCTACCAACTTTGCAGACTAAACAAGGACTTTATTCTCTAAGATTGTCACCATTCAGTGATTCTGTAACCACAGAATCATAGAATGGTTTGAGTGGGAAGGGACCTTAAAGGTCATCTGCTTCCAAACCCCCTGACATAAGCAGGGACACCTCCAGCTAGACCAGGTTGCTCAAAGCACCATCCAACCTGGCCTTGAACACTTTCAGGGATGGGGCATCCACAACCTCTCTGGACAATCTGTTCCAGTGCCTCACCACACTCATAGTGAAGAGCTTCTTCCTGACATCTAATCTAAATCTCCCCTCTTTCAATTTAAAGCCACTACCCCTCATCCTATCACTACAGGCCTTTATAAAAAGTACCCTTCTAATGACACCCCCAGTCATATTTTTTCTCTGTAATCATCAACCTTTACTATATATAACGTAACAGAAGTTCCGATTATAATGGTATGAATCTTTTATACTTTTTATATCTTCTGAACCCAAAGATAAAACTTTCATTTCAGGACAGTTTGCGGCTCAAAATTGTGGTGAAACAGCACTTCTAATGAAGTGTTGAAGCATTCTTTCTAAATTCCTACTCACATGTTTATTCTAAAGATCTACACACACTGAAAAAAAAAAAAAAAGGGGGGGAAAAGGGATTATGCCATAACAAGGTGTTTCCTGTATTGATTAACAAGCGCTGCGTTCTGGCATTGGGCTTATATAATTTGATAGGCATCATATTTGAGGCAAATTAAGTGACTGAGGTTTGTAACACATGTTCTACTTGACATCAGTTTAGACATTTGAGGGCTTTTTTAGTTGCCTTTAATGTAGTAAACCATCACCTCAAATCAATAAATATTTATAGAGATGATGTGAATTTGCAGAAAACATGAAATAGTGTTGGTTTGAGGTGCATTCAGATACCCTTTTTTAAAAAATGAAACTGCAAGGTTATATTTAATACCTATGTAAGGTCCATTAATGGAACAAATACCTTTCTGTGTTGTGGCTCATTCAGATTTATGTGACTCTTTTTTCTGGCACGTTTTACAAAATAATCTTTCTCACTCTATGACTTTCTTTCCAATCTCTGTGCCCTAAACATTCAACAGTAAAGTCATTTGCTTTGATGGGGACTTCTTCTTTCATTTCATCAGCAATTTCTGCTTGTTGTAAAAATCAGCCCAGCATTTTCAGGTACAATGTTTTACAGCTATATAGTCAAATTGTGGCCTAGAAAAATCAAGGGACAATTCACTGAAACCAGAAGAGAATTTCTATTGAGTTTCAGATTAAGAACATCCATTGCCATAGCCATAACCTAGTCATACCTGAAATAGTCCATGTAATTTTAGCAATTCCACACTAGTTGTGTATGGAATTAAAGCACATATTTTTTTAAAAAATCATGTCCAGTCTTGATGTAAAGACTTCAAATGACAGAATCACATCCTTTGGTAAACTGTTCCAATAGTTAGTTTCTTCCATTGTTAAAATACGTGCATTTGCTTGAATTTGGCAGGCTTCAGGTTTCTCCCCTTGAATCTTGATATCCCTTTGTCTAGTGGATTAAAGAGCAGAGTAGGAACAGACAAGTTGTCCAGTGCATTAGTTTCCTTCCCCGTACTTTACAGGCATCGATTATTGCCCGTTAATGGTGGCAGGATATATTGTAACAGATCTAGTTAAGTTTCTTCTGTCAGATAGTTCCTATAAGGTTGTGTGAGATCCTAATCTAAGGGAGGCTTGTGCTATAAACTTCTTTTAGCCTGAATGGCATCGTTAAAGGCAGGGGTGCTCCAAGGTCACAGTTTCTTTTTTTTCACCAAGGAATTTTTCTACTGTATTTTCACGAACTTTGGACAGTTCTGCCACTCCAGCAGTCTTTCCCGCTATAAAAGATTGTCTGTGTCTTTCTATCTCCTGTCTGCAGCTACCTGTGGTGCCTTGAATTTATTTTTTTTCCCTTTTTAAAATCTTTCTTTGAACCCTTAAACACTTCACAGATCACCCTGTGTCCTACATGAAGCATTTCTGGATCTCCAGTCCCTTCTTTTCAGGCAGGTAAGAAAAATTTAGTATTCCTGGCTTGTTTCAGCTGCAGTAAATGACCAGTTAAGATTTAGTGACCGGCTATTGCCACTAGTGTGACAATAACATAGCACCACCATTATCAGCAGCATTTGGCACACACTTGCATAGATATATCCAAGATTATAATGGGCCCATATTAGCAGTTTCAGAAGACTGACCAGAATTCATTAAAGTGCAGTCAGAACTCTCAGTTCATCACGGTGGGGGAGAAATGGGAGTTTTCTCCTCTGTTCTATGACACACCGTTAGGTGAATACATCTGAGATTCTTCCAGAATAACAGCCATTCTAATTGTCTTGCAAAACTTGTCCCACCTTTATAGCTGCAGTGACTTGGAGATGTAAATCCTATAGCCCTGTAAAAACAAATACACTTTGCACTTTACTTTGAAGGATGTACTACAAGACATTGGATTTGTTTTGCCTGAAGGATGTAAGACTAGCAAGAGATCGTATTGGTGTCTTCAAGCACCTGATGAGAGAATATGGAGGTGACAGAGCCAGACTCTTCTCAGATAAACACAGGGAAAGACAAGGGACAACAGACACAAATTAAAATCCAGAAAATTCCAATTAAATATGAGGAAAAGTGCTTTCTCCATGATAGGCTGTCAAATCTCCATCCTTTGAGATATTCAATGCTAGATTGGACAAGGTCATATACAGCATTTGGACTTGCTTTCAAGGAGGTTAAAGC
Source organism: Baryphthengus martii (assembly GCA_013396935.1). Taxonomy (NCBI): domain Eukaryota; kingdom Metazoa; phylum Chordata; class Aves; order Coraciiformes; family Momotidae; genus Baryphthengus; species Baryphthengus martii. The sequence goes on from VWZK01011981.1 coordinate 6,240, forward strand.
AGATACTTTCCCAGGTCCTTTCCAAATCAAATTATTCTGTGATTCCTTGATAACCTTTTTCTGAATTCCTTTTCCAATGTCAGTATTTCTTTTGAATAGTCTTTATGTATTTGAGAGTAGATACAGCATTTTAAAAAAGAAAACAACCTTGTGACTGTTGGTGCTGTGAAATGTGCTCAATGGGTGGCACAAGGCACTGCTGTTCTGTCTGCCTACAGATGGGCTTGTCCTAAGTCCCAGTTTCCATGCCTACCTCACCTTTAGCAGACTACCACATAAAATGGTGTATGCTTATTTCAGGCTGAATATTAATTAGAAATCTGAATGTAAAAGGTATTTATATTGCCCATTAACAGATGATTTAGTTAATATGTGTTAATCCCTTGATGGCAAAGCAGCTTTACAGAATTTTGATTTCCCTCCAGCTCTATTGAAAGACTCCTTGTTTTAACGTATTGAACCAGCCTACCAGTGAACCAATCAGTAAAATGTATTTTTTTTTTACCTTTTCATTCTCTTGTTTAATTTTGTTCCAAAGCACTTTACAGAATATTTTAATCAAATACAGGAGCTTGCATAACTCTTCAGATTAATAGTTTGCGTTTTCCGATATTGTAAGTGCCATTGTGTTAACAGACACTGAATTGTTAATTACAAGAATACATTATGTGGCACGGACCTTAAATATATATTTCAGTGAATAAAAATGTAGTTTTTTTCCAGAATTGTGAAGCAAGGGACAATAAATAACCACACACAATAATCACAAGGCAACATTTTTCATGGTTTCTTAGATTTTAGGCACAAAAGGGACCAATATCATCATCTCAGTTGTCCTGCAGTTTAAGAGGCTTCAAATTTCACCTACTGAGTCTTGCAGAGAACCAACAACTAGTTGTTCAGATAAGACATATATAGACAGTATTCCCTCTTCAAAGGATATCCAGGCATTATTTCCAAACTTCATGCAAAAGAAAATGAGCCACATAAATTCTTCCAGCATTAAATTGTTTTCACAATAAGAATGTAGAGTGTTGTTTCATGCTTGGATGTTTGTAGTAAACCAATGAAGGGCTTGTCGTAGGTACTTGTCCCAAAATCGAAAATGAAGTCATACTGCCTTTTACCATCATTCAGGCACTCACCTGGGAATGGGAGATCAAGGTTTAATATTCTCATCTTGCTGAGAGTGCTCTGTTCATGCAGTGAATCATATTTTACTATAGGGCACTCAGTCTTTCCAGTCAGTGCTACTTATTAAGACAATGTGAGAGAACAAGACTAAATAACTCCATAAATTAGGGATTAGGAACTAATCTGGTATGCCAGGATTTGAGCTCTAGTTTCAATGAATATATAAGCACCATGAAAGCAAGTGGGGCACTGTCAGTGGGATAACTTCAGAGGAAGGCATAGCACAATCACATATTGCAAGTAAACTGGGATACACCAGTGAGTAATGAGAGATCTGGGATTGAATATCCACAGGTAGAGAAGAAAATTGAATTTTCTGCCTACCTTTTTTCTGAGTGCCTGAAACAGTGGATTACTGACTAAAAGTCAGGTGATGTTCCTTTCTTAAACATGTCCAGCTGGTGCCTACAGAATTTAAACCAGGTCTAGATTGCAAATTTCACTCAGAACTAGTTACCTTCTTTTTGCAAGTAGTGAAAGTAAGAACTATTTTTCATCTTTCTATACAGAAATATGGAAGCTCTCAACATGAAGCAGAAATTACAGCAGATGCCTCTATTCAGCTGAAATTTAGACCAGGTTTGGTAAAGAATATTAAAAAGTCCTGTAAAGCAGATAAAAATTCGATGCTAACATGGTCTGGGAATGAGTCTTTGCTATAGTATTAGTCTAGTGTGACATAATAGAGTTCAGTGTGACTCCAAGCTTTTTCTTTTCTCTCACTGATTTAATTTTAGTACAGCACAGTCCATTCAATTTCAATTTCTTACATGTATGAGGCAAAGACTTTTGTTGTACATAATCTTGAAAGTGCAGAGCTATTAACTGTTTCTGAGTTGATACAGATCTCAAAACTCAGGTTGTGGTAGTCATTTGAGAGCATCCTATATAAATGGAGTATATAGTTCTTATTTATATACATGACAGAGGGAGAAGTTCTTAACACCTTGGTACTTCAAAAATTTGTCTATTTTCAGCTTGTATTGTATCTGTAAAACAGAGGGCTGGGCAATTTCTATTTACCAGTCTCTCTTTTCTAATTAACGTGAACCTACATTAAAAAGTTCAATATAGAGTCTTGTATTTGAAAATAAAATATGTTTCCAACAGAATTCATATGTCTTATAGGACTAGAGGAGCTTATGTTTAATAGGCTGAAATGACAATAAATAGTAAGAATAAATAACACAATCTGCTTTCCCTTACTGTTGTATAAGCTTTTCAAAACTTAACAGAAGTATTTTGGACTGAGTAAGCTCTTAGCAGTGCAGCGTGCATAGAATTCTTAAACAAGAAGTATTTCAAAGCTCTATAGAAACAAAGTATCTGAGAACCATGAAGATATGTTAGATCCTGAAATAAGCCAAAATTTGACCTAACATATATAGATGCACACACCTCTTCCTCTTTCTTTGTATATATATCATATATATAAAATGAAGTTCAACTGAATGTTTTAAGACTGATTATCTTTCTTAACCTAATCACTCCATAGAGTATGAGAATGAAATTCATAGCTCTGCTCTAGAATTCTGAAAGGCTTTCTTAAAAAGAAGACAGTGAGGTTTTTAGGGTACATTTTCCAGTGTCTTAATACATTTTGAAAGGGGCCAATTATTTTTTTTTTCCACAATAAGACCTTGATGTCTTCAGAAAAAGGAAAAGATAGATGATGGGCCACAGGTTACTGTACAATGAAAAAAACCTAAAATGTAGACTTCTAGTAAGAAATCCAAAAAAATATACTCTTTGTTTTTCATTTAACTTTAAACATGTTCTCTCTTCTAATGCCAAATATAATACCAGTTGCAATTATTTATTTCCTCTGACCTTTTCACTAGTATTTAGTGACATTATCATTTTGACACATTGGGGTAGGATAATTACAAAATTAAGTGGTTGTTTTTTTTTACAAACAAGAACTATCTTAAATGAATTTAGCCCAAGTAGGAAAGCTGTGCCTAGAACTGCAGTGACAGAGACTGACAAGGAAGTATCTTGCTTTGAGTGAAGACCCAAACAAAGAAACTAGGCAGTTAGTTTAAATAGTTCTAAATTATTATACGGCCATGAGAAAAGTGGGACAAATGTATAGGGATTTGTTCTGTTAAATTGTGAGGTTGTTAGGTCTATCATACATTCGCTTCCCATCTGTTTGCAAACCAGTGACTATATTTCTCTGCACAGATGGAAGCGTGAATGGGATACACTGACACAAGCCATGACTTAATCACAGAATGCCTTGAGTTGGAAGGGACCTCTACAGTGAACTTTAATTGGTAGATCCATTTTGGTTAAATATCTGATATGAAGGATTTCACATTATGGAGGACTGAGCAGTTCTATCACATTGCACAAGAAGGTATTATCAACTGGAAAATCGACAGAGGTTGAGTGGAACACACCCTCTACCTCCTACAGTATCCTTGGTTTTGATGGGGGGATGCTTAGCGCAAATAAGTACAGTGCTGAACTTTGTAGTGGTTAAACTTATTTAAAGCAAATTAATAGCAAAACAGGGTTGACATTCCCTTGTATGTAGCTGGGAGATATTTGCAGATAGAGCTTTGAAATCAAAAGTGCATTAATTTCCTACCCCTTCACTTCATAATTTTTTTTTTTTCCTGACATAATTTGCAGGGTTTCAGGTTACTTAGTCCATTCAGTCTACATCTGATTTGCATTTAATAAAGTTTACTGTGAATAATTGTTGGTGTGTAGACTTCATCAAGCATACTTTATTTCAATATTATCAATTATATATATGTTAATAAATCAATGAATCTTTTCACAAAGTACCTGCTTTATACAATGTATAGGCAAATGTTAAAATAAATATATTTTAAAATAAAAATATCATACCTGATCAGTAAATTAAACCTAACTACAACTCTAAAAAACCTGTCTGACCAACTGATAACATTAGTACTGCACCAGTGCCCCAATTAATTACTCTATAGTCTCTCATTGGAGACTGCTGTGTGGATAAATAATTTCTTTGAAAAATTAAACAGCACATAGCAACACTAGATTGTCATAAGCAAAGAAATCTGTGATGGTCATTAATTGTTACAATATTTAAGATTAGAAAATCAGCAAAATAACTGCAGTGTATTTTCTTTCTTTTGTTTAGTTCAAAACTTGATGGCTGTTTAATTTTTTAAAAATTGAAATATATATGTAAATATTACAGGAACTGAGTTTCTTAATGCATTAAATAACCTAAGAATCATTTAATAACTTAAAAATCTGTAATAATTTGAGTGAAAAAATCACGTCCAAATAAAAGTTATTATTCATTCCCAGTTTTCATCTGGTACTATTAGCTGTCACTTACTTTTAGGTGAAACACACCTCAGCAATGCAATCATGCAAATCTTTACGTGCACTTTATGTGCACTCAGCTTTTGTATCTGGGCTCTTTATGAGAAGATGAGTTTATTTAAGTCACAGTTAGGTAATTATCTACAACTGTGCTTAGTTTCCAGCAAGTCCTACTCTCTTTTCAGTCTTCAGTCTATTGAATCTTTCTTCTCATGCTTTTTCACATTATGGAAAGTACAAAAGGCAAATATTATGGCTGTATTACAATGGCTAAGCACATAGCTCAGATGTCATCACATACCTCCATATACCTCCATCCTACAAAGTACTAAATAATTCACATTATTTGAAACAGAAATTACCTTTTCTTGGGCTGTATCTAGACATATTAAGGCTATCACTATGAAAATAAGTATAACCCTACTGATAGAGGTACTATTTATATTTAGTACGGAGATGTCTGGGAAAAAAAAAAATATTTAAAATTCTTGGAATACTAAATCCTGCTGGTCCACTATCCTAAAATGTCGAAGAGCTGAATTATTTTCTCGAGTATCACTTACATCAATGTTGAATGGAAACTTTTTCTGTTCATCTTCTCCTGGGCTTCAGAATAAGGACACAATGTTCATCACAAGCTGCCTCATAAATAAGGAATCTCAGTTATCAAAATCTCTCAGGCATGTCACACCATCTGCCTGATCTTGTTGAAACATCCTATACTATGGTATGTTCAAAGAACATCAGCACTCATTCAAAACTTCAAAATATTGCACAACTTTGTTTTATGTTATTCTTAAAGGTAGACAAAATTTATTGACCTATCCATTTCTCCACAGGCTACTTTTATCATTGTCATGGTTTGGCATGACCATGTAAGATGAAAAACCCCATAAAGGTTCATAACAACCTTCTTTTTTCATTCAAGCATCATGCAATGACTGTTTTCCCGTTTTCATGAACAGCTGGGTCCTGTAGCTGGTGATCATGGCCCATACATAACGACATGGACCTTTTTGGTCCTTCGTGGAGCACAGAAGTAACCACCCAGGTGCATAGAACACTTAGATTTGCTGGACTTGCTCAGCAGCATGTTGCATCATGATCATACCACAAATTCCTTCACTTGCCTTTTTTACCTGATAGAAATGCTTGGCAATTTTAGGTCATTTTAGACTAATGCCTTAGAAGATACAGACGCTTGCAGTTATTTGATTCCTTTATTTCATAGAGTTCATATTCTCAGAAGGCTATTTGAAATCTCACCAAGTCTTTTTTCCTTCCTGCTCTAAGGCAACCTTCAAACACCTATCCCAAATGTAATGACTATTCAGTGGTGGAGCAGGTCACCAATCTGTCTACATTATATGTAGACGAAAATTTCATTTAGCCTTGGGTGTACTTTTCATGGGCATCACCTTAGGTGAAAATGCCTTTGTGTATTCAGTTGCTGCAGCCCAGGAGCAATTCTTCAGTTAAGACCTTGACCCACACATCACCTGGAAGGAGAGAGAAGAACATAGCACTTGGCTATATTATCTATGTGAGCAGCTATCAAACAAGACTTCTGCCTTCACCAACAGTAGTAAGCAGTGATGTGCAAACTGGACTTTATGGAGTTAAAGTGGGAAAGTTGCACAAAACCTAAAGGCAACATAAAGCTGCAAAAAAATGGCTTGACTGAAATGACTGAGACACGAGGCAGAAACTGTTCAGCAAATTGGGAATTGTGAGTCATTAATGATGCATATTGTTCAATTTACAAATTAAATTAATTGTGTTAAAAGTTCATGGTTGTGAGTCAAGTAATTTTTCAGAGTATGCATCATATTTAGAACCATTAAGGAATTTCTGTGGATGGAAAGTGAGATGTTATTTGATGATTATGTCTCTTTCCTAAGAACCCTAAATTAAATTTTTTAAATGTCAGGTAAATTACCCGTGTGTGTGTTTTTGAAGCACAAAGCCCTTTTAAAGATGTTATTTCTTCATCTGGTAAGACCTGCTATGCCTGAATATACACAGCACGGTACAACATCTGGCCTTTTAAGCATTAAAAGCTTCTGAAACTTCTTAGAGGATAAAGTCATTATGAGGTGTATTTTAAAATTAGTTCAATAAATTAAGCAAGAGCTTATTCAACTCAATTTACGTTTATGTGCTTTTCTGGTACGTAGCTATGAAAGGAAAAAACAAACATTGCTTTTGTTCCCTGTCCATTAACTACTGCACTGCAAGTGTCCAGATGACAAGTATGTAATGTATCCTCTGAAAAGTTGTATTTCTTTATTAATCTGTTGGTCTGGGTTTGGTTTTAGTTTTGGTTGTCTGTTTGTGGGTTTTTTAATAGCTGTTTACTTTTTGCAGACCAGTACAAAGGGAATACATTCTTTGAACGTTTTTAGTGCTTTACTCATATCTTTACATTTTCAACACGCAGAAATTATAATACATGATAAAAAAATCTTACTTAAGAGAAATGTGTATTGGTATGGTTTTGCTTGGTATTACGCTTCCCTAGATACTCCTAGTTGCATCAGTGCCTTTTAGGTGATGTGATGGTTTCAGTTTAGAAGGCAGATTTCCATCTGGAAGCTGAAGAAAGCTTTCTTTCAAAGTTCATCATCTTATTTCTGCTTAGACAGTGAAATTAGCTGCCAGAGGATTTTGTGGAATTATTTTCACTGGAAGTATTCAGAACAAAACTCAACATTAAACTGGGGAATCTTGCAGAGAATGAAATCAGTTCTATGATGAAGTGGCAGACACCCATGGAGATGCAGGAAGATTTCTCACAATGGTACAGAACATAGTTCACCTCGGCTGCCGTTTCTTTACAATCCCCAGATAAGAGGCTCTATGAAAATACTCTGGTACAGAGAGGCAGTGCTGCCTTTTCTAAATTGAAATCTGATTCTATTCTATAGCTACCAGCATGCTGATGGTTCCTCACTCTTCCCTGGCCCTAAAATAAAGGAGATCCTGCAAGCATCCCAGTGGGAAAAGTCCTAAGGCAACTGCCAGCAGAGCAAAGCAGAACAAGGAGGACCTTTACGGTGAGTTTTAAACACAGTCAGGACGAAATGCTTTGAAAACCATTAAAACCTTTTCAAAGAAAGATAGACTCTTCCATGAAGTTAATCAGGTTTCCTGAGCCTCTATGAAACCCTCTGCCAACGGTACCCATCATTCATGAACCTACGGGCACCAATGTTTAGCAAAAAACTGCCCTGCAAGAAACACTACACTTTAGAATCATAGAACTGTTTAGGTTGTAGGTTAGAAAACACTTTTAAGATCATTGAGTCCAACCATTAACCTAACTCTACCAAGTCCACTGCTAAACCATGTACTTTAGCACCGTACCTACATGATTTTTAAACACATCCAGGGATGGTGATTCAACCACTGCCTTGGGCAGCCTGTACCAGGTCTTGAAAACCCTTTCAGGGAAGAAAATTTTCCTAATATTCAACCTAAACCTCCCCTGGTGCAACTTGATGGCATTTTCTCTTGTCTTATTACTTGTTCCTTGGGAGAAGAGACCGGTAGCCATCTTGCTACAACCTCCTTTCTGGGAGTTGTAGAGAGCAAAAATGTCTCCCCTCAGCCTCTTTTCGTTCAGACTAAATAGCCCCCTCAGCCACTCCTCATAAGACTTGTTCTCTAGACCTTTCACCAGCTTCATTGTCCTTCTCTGGACATGCTCCAGCACCTGGATGTCTGTCCTGTAGTAAGATGTCCAAAACTGAACACAGTACTTCAGGTGTGGCCTCACCAGTTCCAAATACAGGGGAAGGACCACTACCCTACTCCTGCTGGCTGCACTATTTCTGATATAAACCAGGATCTCACCGACCTTCTTGGCCACCTAGACACACAGGCTCATATTTAGCCGGCTGCCGATCAGTGCTCCCAGGTCTCTTTAATGCCCTTCAGAGGCTTTTTTTTTTTTTTCATAAAAAGCTCTTGGATTGTCCTGTGGCTAGAAGCAGCATTGGTCCACAAGCCATGAGAGGATAACACCTGATTCTTCTACAAAACTGGCATTTCTGTCTATGTGGTAAATGACTCTTATTCCAAAGCAAAGATTTCTGTTTTGCAGGAGTGATTTGAAGAAAACAGTTGCGTGGAAAACTATAAATACTCATTCTGAAAATGCCAGAATATGTCTACTTCACCAGGCTGTTTCAAAATTAAAGTATACTGCTCATACTGAAAAACAGAGTCCAGGATAGTGGATAATGAAAGCTCCCCTCCCATTTACTTGGAACCAGAGCTGAGCAGTCACTATTGTCATGCCATTCTGACATGGAAATCTAAACCTGAGATGCTTCATCTCAAACACATCTTAGGAATCTTTCATATAAAAAATCACACCAGTATGTGCTAAAATACGGTGGTATTAGCTGTCTCTGCATGAATAGGGTGCTGGGTGCTATTTGTGATTCAGTCTGGCAAGCAAAAAAGACAGATACCGAGTTAATAATCAGTTCCAGGATTAAATACATCTCTTTCTTAGCTTCATGCTGGATGACACATTCATGTTATAAATTCCTACTGTCTAGATCTGAGAAGGTGTGGATTTTTTTTATTTTCACCCATGTCTGTTGAGTAACAAGAGGAAGACAAAAAGATGTGTTTTTCCTATTTTACTTCAAGAAATGATTGATTTGTTCAAAAAGCAACAGCTATAGGCAGATTTTCACTATGACTACTTCAAAAACTGAAGTAACAATTAAAATCTTTAGCTTGATGTGTGTATTCTGGATGGTTTGTGCTTTAATATGTCCATAGATATATTTTAACAAGCATTCTTAGAGATGCTAAGTCTTTCCACAGAATTTAGTATTATATTAGTATTGATTCATAGCAAAGGGAACACCATATGCAAGCAGCATGCAGATTGCTGCCAAACAGATATCTCTTCTCTACAGGATCATAATGGAATGATAAAGATAAATTTCCACAGAGTGGTGCACGACTGTTGGTGTTCACAAGCTTTGTGGGTGTCATTTGAATAGAAGAAAACCAGAGGAGGGTCTGGATATGTGGCAACTCACTGGAGTTCCCTACTCTGCAACAAATTTCCTGGATGACCTTGGCAGGTCATTGAGCAGCTTTGGTCTCACCTGCATAGTATAGTGGGAGCAGCCTTGAGGCCAGCTGTGCAGTAACACAGCTCCTACAGCTACCTTCTGTCTTATTAATATTACCTGGAGAGAATACAAATACTACAAAAGGTGCATGACAGTATTTTTCCTGCTGCTCCACACACTCTCAATGCCTTGCTTTCCCAGGATCAGGATGAAATTCTTAGAAATCAGGATTTGGGACCCTACCTGTTTTTAAAAATTAAACACGCCTATAAGAAGAAAAGTGTCACAGTAGTTCAGTGATCAGTAGTTTGAATTAAAGTTTAAATGCTTTTGAGATGCCCTGAAGTACCCTATCAGATCTCCAGCTGCCACTCCAGAAAGATGGAGGAATCACGTCAGCTCACACCAGTCAGCTCCACCTGGAAATCTCAGATTCCCTACACCACCTTCAGTGGCCCTACCAGCCCGTAAGTGGGAAAAGGAATTTAACCCTATGTCTCCATTTAAGGCTCAGGGCAAGCCCCACAGAGCAGGATTCCTATCAGCCCTCTCTCCCCCTTCCCCTTCCCTCCCAAGGGAGGATACAAAGGGGAATGGGGAAGGAAGCGCCTCACACGAAATTGGAAGTTAAGACTATGAACAAAATTTAATAGGTAACAGATAAACAGGGAAAAGGAAATATGAAGGGAAGGGGGTTATACAAATATATTCAAAACCAGTCCTGGGATGATGATGGATTGTGCAGAGCACATGGAGCCAGGCCTAGCTGAGCTAGATTGCGGTCCCAGCAGCAGCACAGTCCAAGGGAGAGAGAAAGAAGGACAAAAACTCAAGCTTCCTGTCGTTTCATAGAGTGTGGCAGGGAAGGTTGTGGAGAGTCTTGCAAAAGACTGGCTAC
>VWZK01011982.1:0-116279 GCA_013396935.1 Baryphthengus martii
TCCAGCCCCTAATATTATGTGATTCTGTGGTTCTGTGACGGAAAGCATAGCATAAAGATGTGATAGATTATTTTATCATTTCAAATTTGTTAAATTAAGAATAATCTGCTTAAAAGATGTATTGTGACTAAGATAGAAATTATGAACTGGAAACGAACTGAATTTTTGGGCCGGTATTTTGCACAGTGCTAAATGAAGTTATACCACGAAGTCTTAAGTAGGGCCATAACTAAAACATTTGTCCTCAGCCTTTAGGGAAATTTGAAATATATCTACTGCAGTTTGTAGGCCTTTGTAGGTTTGCTGTAGCTGCACACATTAACAGCAAAAATTAATCCAAAATCACTATAGCAAATGTTACTAAGTGTTTCTCTTTGTTGTAAAAGATATGGGTTTATGAATTGGTATTGGTTGCATTAATTCAGCCTCTTTCAGCAGATCCTGGCATTTGGTGTTACTGAAATTCATATCATGAGTCTGTGCCAAACAATCTAGTCTGTCTAGATCCCTCTGCAAAGCCCCCCTACCCTAAAGCAAACTGACACTTCCACCCAGCTTGGTGTCATCTGCAAACTTACTAAGGGTGCACCTGAGCCTCTCGTCTAGATCTTTGATAAGAACATTAAACAGAACTGGCCCCAGTATCAAGTTGTGGGGAACACCACTTGGGACTTGCCGCCAACTGAATTTAACTCCAGGTACCACCACTCTTTGGGCCTGGCCATCCAGCCAGTTTTTCACCCAGCAAAGTGTATACCCACCCAGGCCATGAGCAGCCAGTTTCTCCAGGAGAATGCTGTGGGAAACTGTGTCAAAGGCTTTTCTAAAGTCCAGGTAGACAATATCCACAGCCTCTCCCTCATCCACTAAATGAGTGACTTTGTTGTTGTAAGATTAGGTTAGTCAAGCAGGAATGTGCCTTTCACACACCCATGCTGACTGGGTCTGATCATCTGGTTCTCCTGCATATACTGCCTGATGGTACTCAAGATGATCTGCTGCATCGGCTTCCCTGGCACCAAAGTCAACCTGACAGGCCTGTAGTTTCCTGAATCTTCCTTCTGGCACTTCTTGTAGATGGGTGCTACAATGGGTAACTTCCAGCCTGCTGAGACCTGCCCAGACAGCCACAACTACTGAAAAATTATGGAAAGTGGCTTGGTGAGCACCTCCACTCTTGGATGGATCGCAGGTGGTCCCACAGACTTGTGTCTGTGTAAATGGTGCAGCAGGACATGAATGAGCTCTTCATGGATTGTGGGGTGATCATTCTGCTCCCGGTCTCTGTCTTCTAGATCAGGGGTCCGGATTCTGAGAATATAAATGGTCCTATTACTAAAGACTGAGTCAAAGAAGGCATTAAGCACTTCAGTCTTTTCCTCATCCTTAGTCACCAAGTTTTCCCCTGCATCTAATGGAGGATAGAGGCTCTCTGCAGCCCTTTTTTTTGCTGCCAATGTATTTATAGAAAGATTTCTTCCTGTCTTTTACAGCACAAGCCAGATACATTTCAGCAAGGGGGGAGGTGAGCAGGGGCCAAGGAGCAGCCCCAGGGATGGGCTGGAGGGACCCTGCCTGGCAGGGGAGGCCGTTCCCCAGCCGGGCACTGGCCAGCGTGGGCCACGAGTCTTGGAGCAGGGGAAGGACTGGCCCTGCTGGGCTCTGGTTTTTGCTGGTGCGGTGGGGAATGTGCCGCTCTCACCCGCTGCCTTCCGTGCCTTTGTAGCGAGGGAGACCGAAGCAGCGCCAGGACAGAGGCAACAAGGGGGATGCCGCAGGTGAGCAGACCCCGGGCAAGGCAGGTGCCCTGCAAAGACACCCCCTGACCCCACGTGCCCATCACTCCATTCCCAGAAGTCCCACCCTCTCCCTGGGTCTTTTCTGTCTGCAGGTGTTGGCCTCCAGGAGTCTTTACAGCCCCTGGAGGCTTTACAGCGCTTGGAGACCTTTCAGCCCCTGGAGGCCCAGTAAGTGGAGTTGTCCCTCCTGGGCAGGAGGGAGAGACCCCAGACTCCTGAGATGGCTGGGTGCAGGCTTCCCCTCCCTTCTGCAGAGGGATCTAGTCCAGGTCTTGTCGGTAGCAGCTTAATAATTGGACAGGATGATCTTAAAGAACTTTTCCAAATTTGGAAATTCTAAATATTCTCCTCGTCACACAGGCTCAACATTAAGCTGTCTCAAGGCAGCAACAACACCTGGACATCCATCATAGAGAGTGAAGCAGAGTCCTCTAAGGAGCAGTCTCCTTCAAGTGACAACTCAGTGCCTTGACCTCCATCACGGCAGACAGCGCTGGGTCCCCTTCCTAGCTGTCTCTCCCAAATTGTGTGGATGGAGCAGACACAACTCAGATCTCCAGCATCCAGCCTGGCCTGGGGCCAGGATGGGTGGGGCTGTGTGGCAGGTACAGCCTCCCCCACAGACAAAACACATGGACTGTGCTGAGCAGCTTGGCGCCTCGGCCAGAGCAGTTCGAGGCCTTGGCCATTCAGTTGCACCTCATGGTGCTTAACTGGCACCTCAGAGTCTGGAGCCCTCAGCAAAGAGGCTCGGGGTGTGAGCTTTTCTGTGTTTTGTCTGGGCCTGTCCCTCAGCCAATGAGAATGACCACAGTGCNACTGGGGGTTGGCCTGGACCCCTAGCGGATAGGGAAAGCCTGCAACCACCTGAGAGGTGATGCAGAAGGGCTTGATGGGATCTTGAGGTGAGGCTTGCTCAGTGAGAGAGACAGGTGCTACGAGTACATGGTACCAGTGAGGCCAGGGGACATCAAGAAGTGGACCCAGAGTGGGAGCAGCCCTGTGGACAAAGGGTCCTCTTTCCTGTGGAGAACCTGTCCATGTGGTGCTAGTTAGGAGCACAGGGCAATCTGACCCTTAGAACGTGACTGTACTCTTCCCCTTGCAACTGTCCAGGGACAGCAGAGCCCTGTGGAGTACAGACCTAGCAAGCAGCAGATCCCCTTGAGGCCTACCAGGAGCAGGAGCTTGGTCAATAAACATGTATCTCTTGGTTTGAGTTCACAGGAGTCTCTTCTTCTGGTTTCTTCTCTGATGGCTATAACAATCCACTGTTAGATTGAGCAATTTGGAAGAGGTTAAACCTCCTTGCTTTCCAGTTGTCCTCCCCAGTCAAATTCTGGCCGTCTGGGGGTGTCTGGGCTTAACTCCTGAGTGATGTTCAATTGGGTGTTTTATTATGACCAGGTTTCTTATATTCTCGGGAACAGAATTAAGACTCAAAACAGAGTCAAGTGCCAAGTCACTTTATTTGGCTCACAAGAAAAGGAAGAAAAAGAGAGAAAAGAGTCAGAGAGAGGGACAGAGTTGCAACAATCACCACCATGTATCTGTGGCGTCCTGTTAGTTCACTGTCTCTTTAATTCCGGTGGCAGAGCCTCCCCTGTGGTCTCAGCTGAAGAATGCCGCTGCCTGAACAGTCCTGCTCCCGGTCTCTGCTCTTTTATAGCCCAACTGTGCATGCCCAGTACCGTCACCAGAGGGTCCCCAAAAATTCCGGAGGGTCCAAGGCCCTCATATGTTGTCCATCAGTCAACCTCAGGCCCAGGTGTACGCACCGGGTAACGTGGGCTGTGTGCTCCAAGACAACAGGAAGTACATGTGCTCCCGACCGGCAGAACTTCCTTGGCTGCCTGGTAATGAGGCCTTGGTGGTCAAAATGCTCTGCCAACAATGTTGAGACATATTTCTAGTCCCTTACAACGACATAGCCACAGTCTGGAAGTCATAACCATGGGGATGGATGGAGAATTTGGCATGTGAGGATGTATGTATTTCTTTTTGGCCATAATATCTACTGATCTGGTTCTCCCTGAGTGCACTGTATAATGCTATTCACCTGCCGTGGCCTGCCAAACAATTGACTGAAAATTTGTGATAGTCTTCTGTTTCCAATAGCCACTTGCTGGTCCTTGGCAGAGAGCCACACTAAGACTAGAATAACATAGGCGAGGTGGAACAGGAGAAGATTGTCTTCTTTTAAAATACATGTTTTATAGCCTCAGGAAGTTGCTGTAAAACATTGCACCTTGGAAAAGGAATGGAGGTTTCTATTTAAAGCAGCCTTTGCAAACAGGTCCTTCACTCTCTGTGTATCTTGTGCAGCCACGTGGATGGGACTGGATGGAAGTTGTTATTTTTAGTAGAATCAGAGAAGACCTGCAAAGCTGGCAAACTAGGTGGGCTTTTCTGATGGCTTGCTGATCTCAAGGCGTGCATGGATATCTCGTAGCTTACACAGCTGTAACATTCTTTCACATACTCTGGCTGGACTATCACATATGTTGCCACAAAATGTTAAGACATCAAGACTCAAATGTTCTTTTGTTCCTTTTTCCTCTCTGTGTATGTTTTACTCAGTAGCTTTGTTTATTTTCTTAAAAGACTTCCTTTTTGTTTGCATTTCTTGGCAAAGACCTCCTCGTGTTTTTATAACTGTAATCTTCTTTTGGTCCCTCTGCCAGCTATATTACCCAAGATTAGCTATAAGTGTGCTCCACGGGCTTTGGTTCCTTAGAAGCACTCTGTCTCCATTTCAAGTGCAGAACAAGGCCCATAGAGCAGGATTTCTATTAGTCTCCTTTCCCCCTTCCCTTCCAGAGGAGGATAAAAAGGGGAATGAGGAAGAAAATCCCTCACCCAAAATTGGAAGTTAAGACTATAGCAAATTTAATGAGTAACAGGAGATAAACAGGGATAAAGGAATATTAAGGGAAGAAGGATATACAGCTATACACAAAAATTCGCTCTCAGATGGCAATGGATTGTGCAGAGCACGTGGAGTAAGGCCCAGCTGCACTGAGGAGCAGTCACAGCACAGCCCAGGAACAAAGTACCCTCCTTCACCTGCCTGTTCCTTTTATAAAGGATGGCAGGAAGGGGTGGGAATAACAGCCGCCCTCTGATCCCTCAGGATCCTACAGTTATCACCTGTGACCCCACCTACACTCAATCTGTTAACCCTTAAACCACAACACACTGATGGTGTTAACAGGAAACCAAAAATAGCTTTTCATTTGTCTTTCAGCTTAATTTGTTCAATCCAGGTAAAATACTACAGGACAGATGCATTTTGTAGCCCTGTTTTCTTTCTTGTTGTCTACTCTCAGTAAATACAAAAGGTTGTCTTGTTTTGAAGTACTGCAAAAAGCAGGTAGTTGTCTTTGGTATGGAAATACTGATACGGATGTTTTTATATGGTAGGGAAATGGTTATTGTAGAGCTGAATAAATTCCCTCAAATGCCATTTCTGAACTGCCTTAACAATTACTTACATTTCAGTTTTTTTTGTAGTATCAGGAGCCCATTTTTGGAGCAGGTGAACAGGAATGATGTTTCTGTTCCAGTTAGGATTAGTATGTGAGGCAACTGTCAACTTTCAGGTGCTCCTAAAAATGTTACCACATGGCTTCTGTAGGGAAAGGTCAAATAATAATTTATAATCAGGTCAAATGAAATAGCCAAATGCACTTTATAATCAATGTTTCCCTATAGTCAATGTTGGGAAAGGAAGAAATCTCTTTTTATGAAAATCAGAATTCCTAAATGGCTAATCCAGAGACATTTTGCAAAAAGCTACATTTCTAACCTTGTGCAATTTTAAAAATTTTATTTTACTAGCAGGCTGATAGTTGTTGGCTTGTCAGAAGCCTCCTTCAAAGCGCTAAATACCACCACCTCCTGAACTAACAATAAGATGTGTTTTACTAGTAGTGATGAAACCTCTTCTATAAACACTCCCTACCTTACTGACCATCCTTTCCCAGTATTGATTCACCACTGAAATATTTGTGTCACTTGAGTTCAAGTACATGGAACCAAAACTTTCAGTGCTTGTAGTTGTATGAGTGCCACTAAAAGCAGCATGCACTTCAGCAGTTAGTGAATTAAATAAGCAAAAGCATGCTAATGGTCTCTGTGAGACCAGTACTGCTGACCTTAGAGAGAGAATGATAATAAAATGAAGAATACAAACAAGAGATGGAACCATGGGCCTTTTATGGGTCATATCAATAGAGCATGCAGGGATTCCGAGCTACATATTATCATTGTCAGATCATCAAAAGAAATGTATTTTCTGTTTCTTTAGAATTGTTCTATCACAAAACAGACTGAATAATTTCCCTGAAATATTTGCAGAATCCTATCCCTATTACATTTCTACTAAATTCAGCAGTTGATAACAATTGTAAAAAACTTGAACTAATCTCTTAAACCCAGGAAATACTCCACAGTTAGGAAAAGTTTTTCTCTTATTTCACAAGAGTCACAATTTGGCCAATAAAGAAAGAATGCAAACAAATTATATGGAATTATTTTTATTGACAGGATATTTCAGAACTGACTGGAATTTGACTTTTCTTCTACCTGAAGTTATTTAATACAGTGTTTAACTGTAAGGAATAAAATGACGGGTAAACAAAATGTGTTATCTTTATATAACAGATACTCGAAATCAAAGAATGATGGATTCTGATTACAAGCCAACAATAATTATGATTTCCCTATTAAACAGCTCATAGTATATCTTTAGCTAGAGGGACATAATCAGAGAGTACATGAAAGATAGAATAACTAATATGAGAAATAAAATCATACGTAAACCAAGGGGCTTCCATGCAGATTGCATTTCAGCTTTTTTCCTCTTATTTATTTACACTATATTATTTATACTGTATCTCCTGGTGGAGAGCAAGAAAGTGAGCAGCAGTTTAGATCCACAAAATACAGTGGGGTCAACTATGCCCTTTTGGAAATCTTTTGTTAGTTTGAATAGCATGTTTTCTGCTTTGCTGTGAATATATTGCAGGGGCTTGTGTAAAACTGTTACCCACTTATTCAGGCCTTATAAATCAAAGAAAGACTTGGGTCAAAGCTGGGAAAGAAAAACAGATTACCTATTTCAAAATACAAAAGTATCCTGGGATGTTTTGTCTTGACATGGGCAGATGTTGGCAGTCAAGCTATTTGACCCTGGCACCATTTCATGGAGTATTTATTTTCAATCACATGAGAGGAGGAATGAATCCTTGATGTTGCTGAATTCCTGATGTAGTAATTTTAAAATAATTTAATTTAGAGCAGTGTAAACAAACATATGTAACAGTGAATAGGAAAAATGACATATATGGGAACATAAAAAAAAAAAAGGAGGAAAATAATGTACTTTTTCTCCTTCCTTGCACTTCAGAAAACATCAAAATCCTGTGTGCTAGCTCTGTGAACACTTATGTAGATAGATAATTTTACTTTCAAGAAAACTGTCCTATGAACACTTATAGCTTGTAATCTGTTTGGATGACCATCCATGCATCACCCAATAGCATGTATCCAGTGAGCATTTCATGGGCGGTATTACGGTATTTCCACATTCTTGCATTTGCTTACAAAGCTATACATATCAAATGAACACTCAAAATGGTTTTAGATATATATTGTTTTTATTTATTTCTTACTAGGTAATGTAAATTTACCATGTTTATCTAAAATATGAGTGCAAGTATGAAAGGTAAGATCAGGAAGAAGCTTGTAAGATTTTGGTGGTTGAGCCAAATGCCATATGTTGGCTAACTGAGAAGCAAAGCCTTGGTTCTTTGGAATATCACCCACATATGCTAGCTGACATAATTAGAGAAAATAAAGAAGGAAAGCAAAATTAAAAGTGGCCCTTCCAAAGCTACTGATAATTAAAACCAGAAAACTTGCACCTTCACAGACAGTAGCTGTGCATTTTTTTATCTGTGTGTATTTTGCCATCATCAT
Source organism: Baryphthengus martii (assembly GCA_013396935.1). Taxonomy (NCBI): domain Eukaryota; kingdom Metazoa; phylum Chordata; class Aves; order Coraciiformes; family Momotidae; genus Baryphthengus; species Baryphthengus martii. The sequence continues at coordinate 7,782 of VWZK01011982.1, forward strand.
TTTTTAAAGGCAATAGACTTCAGAAACTAGAAATGTTAGCTGTGAGTGTTGCTAGTCATTGCTAGTCATTACTCTGGTTTAGCTTTTCATACACACCTGTCTATTGCTCTCTTCTGTCATCTTCATTTACATAAATACTTCTTTCCACCTCTTCCTCCTTCTTATTCCACTTTCTTAATTTTGTAGTCCCCAGTCGATATTCTTATTGAGAGGTGCACACCTTTAAAGTATTACAGACCAAAATGCATGTTTTTTTCTTGAACATATAGAATAAACCAAAGGAATGTTAAAGTTCTGTTAGGTTTGGGGATTTTTTAGTGCTGACATGAAGCACTTTCTTTAATGCATGTGTTAAATAAAATACATATGAAGTTTATTGCCATTGCTTACTGGAAATATATCACAATTTGTGTCTTCCAATATGTATTCTTATGTTTTATAGCTGTTGCTCATTTCATTACTGGTGTTTTGTAGCATCATGATGCCACAAAGCCGACTGCCCCAGGTCTATTTAAGTCTAAACCCAAGAATGCTAGAGTTTACACAGAAAACTCACTCGCATTCAGAGGTAATTTGTATCTTACAGAGTCTGGAGAGCAGGCAGGTTGAGTGACACTCTTACCAGTGATGTATTCACTTACACTTGTTTAGGACTCTGTCTTTACCATGAGGGTAGAGAAACACCAGAACAGGTTTCCCAGGAAGGTAGTTGAGGCCCTACCCCTGGAGATATTCAAGGTGAGGCTTGACAAGGCTCTGAGCAACCTGATCTAGTTGAGAGTGTCCCTGCTCACTGCAGGGAAGTTGGACTAGATGACCTTCAGAGGTCTGTTCCAACTCAAACCATTCTATGATTCTCTGATTCTATGATTCTGTGATTCTGTATTGTAGCACAAACCTCCATGTATGCACTTTATATACACCTCGTCTATCTAGCTTCCATTTTGTCAGCAGGCATTAACCATATCAACATTTTCATTTTTTCACCTGCCATTAATTGTCTAAAAAAATCCCTGCAATGAAAGCACTGGTGTGTCTGAGAGACACGTCAGACAGATTTGCACACAAAATAGACTAAAAATTTCACTTGTGTTTACCTTGGTTGCCTATTAGCAACAGTTACACAATGCTCTGGCTACTCGAGTTTTGAGAAGGAACATAAAAACACTAGGAAATGAGAGAAATAAAGGGCTCTGGAAATGAGGAATAAATCTAAGTGTATGCTGCTAATTGCTTTCTCTTAAAAAAAAACACAAACGTGATTCAACAACTACTCCTACACAGCAGAGATCTAATAACACACTTTTCTAAATAGAGTAACAGTAAGAAGAGCTGCTAGAGAAGCTGACTTTTCCTTTAACTACTGTTCTTTAAAAGTGATTCCGTTCAACAATGTACAAGGTCGACAAGTCAATGCAAGACCACCCTGCTTGGGGATTTGCTCTCAACACAGAGTTGTGTTGAATCCCTCAGCTGAGAAATGTCAACCAGCACCTTTCATATTTATGGTGACTCATAAACAGGAAACTCAGCCCTATCCACGACACTGGAGCTTTTTTCATATCTTAGATCCTTTTATGAAGGAAAAAGAAAAGAGTGAAAAAAGAAAAGAAAAAGAAAAAGAAAAAAAGAAATCTCTCAAAACAAAACAAAGAACTTTGCAGGACATTTAAAGCAGCTGCCTTCTATTTTACTGCCAAAATAAATATTGCCAAATTAGCAAGGCATGCTGAACAAATTAAGCGCTAAATGCAAATTTATCAACTGAAATACAATGGTAGGGTAGCCAAGGAGCTTGCGATGGTATAGTTCATCTTTGAAAGTAGGTGTTTTTGTTGGCCTGTTGCTGGAGAGTGACATGGGAACAGTAATATAAAAAGAGAGCATTTCTGTTACACCCAAGATGAACAGTTTGTTTTAGAAAGTTCAAGTAAACATTTTCTAACATACATTCACTAGTTTCAGAGTGTCTTTTGCTACCATGAGAGAGATAAAAACTGGTTTTAAAAGTCTCCCATGAAAATACAACATTTCAGAAATTGAAATGTCAGTATGATAAATTGCCCAACGAAAAATTTGGTGGAGTTTCTCATTTCAGAATAATGAGAAAGTCTTGGTGATATTCCCCTGTATTCTAAAAAGGACACACATGGCCATTTTATCTCTGATGTGATTTAACCTTAAATAACTAGAAAAAAAGCATCACAAGAGCTGCCATATACATATGTTATAAATGAGTATGAATACATACTTATATAGACACCCAATATCCAAGGGGAAATAACCATTCTAGTACACTAAATCTAATGCCTAGGTAGTTCATACACATGGTTTCCATGAAGCTCATGAGCCATTTCTGTCAGTGTACTTTTCCATAAGTAAATTTCAATGTTACTGAAAAAAAAATTATTTTCCATTGGAAAAACTGAAGCTTAGAATTTTGCTTCAGGTCAGTCCAACCTAGATTTTCTTGTTTTTTGGCATTACTAGTTTCTTGGCTCGACACAAAACATTCAGATTTGAAATGAAATATTTAAGGTCTCCCTTTGATAAAACTGAGACTACATTGCAGGAAATATACTGTGGCCAAGTAGTCTGACCCATATGGAAGAAACAGAGATTTTTGTTAAGTAATGAAGTTTGCATAGATCAGTAAGGTTCTGGCAGTGATACAGTTAATGTGGAACTGATTTTGCATACCAGGCATATACCCTTCTGTTCAGTAAATCAAAGGGAAGCATTAAGATTCAGACATATCAATATATATTTTTTAAAAAGCGTATCAAAACACAATATTGGTCAGTTAATGACTCACAAATAGTTGAAGCCTTTCCCTTGGAGACCAATTCCAAATTTTAAATTTTCATCCTAAATTCAGGGTGAAACCAGCAGTGAAATGTTCAAATGTTTCTTGAAATGAGACTCAATTTTTTTTGCTGCTGTAATTTTCCTGTTTGACCCACTATAGCCAAGAATTCCCAGCTAAAAATCCCATTTTTTTCAGTTTGAGCAAGTTATACTGAAATAATTTTCACTGTAAAACTAAAAGCAAGCTAGCAAGATCTTTCCTCAGCCTTTTCCCTCCCCACCAAACAACAACAAAAAGTTTGATTTCAGCTAAAAGGGTTTCGGCCATCTTTTCAGATAAGATGGTAAATGCCCGCATTTCCATCCTGCAAGGATAGCTCCCATTGACCTCATCTGCATAACATTGCCTCATTGCAGGGCCCCGAACATGCGAAGATTGGTGTTAGGAGCTGGCTGTTAGAAATCAAGTGGCACCTGCTTCTGATAGAAAAAGATTTCAACTTCAGATTTATTCCCATGCTCAATCATATACTTTGAGCATTTACAGAGTTGCAACTGAAACAGCTGCTTTGATTATCCACAAGAACATTTGGCAAAACCTGTGCAACACAATGAGGAAAAAAACAAAGTTGTGAAGTTTACTGTTTGAGTCAGCCCAGTTCAAACCAAACAAACTTATTCCAGCAAAATGTTACTGGTTTCCTTGGCTATAGAGTCCTTCTGGAAAAGAAACTTCCCCACAAAAATCTGAGTACAATTTTAATTATGACACACTTTGGGGGTTAGATTTTCCTCAGAGAATACTGCAAAGACTTTTTTTTCACATTAATTTAAAATCAGAGTGGATATTTTACAGAAAGCTGACTTTCTGTGCTCTGAAGAGGCCTACCTGTTTCCTGAGTCGTACGAAGCTTTGGTCAGGGTGAAAGAGGGAATGTTTCCAATACGCCGAAAAATTATATGGGCCTTAATGAGGCTGAGACATGGAGAAGAGAGAAAGTAAGATCTGATCCGGGGCCTTTGTCATAACCGAAAACTAGACAATACCTAACTCCCAGGCTGGACTGAGAGGGTAAGTTTGCATCACCACAATTTTATGTGCCATGGTGGCAGTTAGACCGTAATCTTCAACCCACAACAGTGCTGCTCCTGTTAGGTAAGATGCCATTCTCCGCATCCCAGGAGGCCAGTCTTGCAAGACAAAATAGCAAATTAATTTTCTTTCTCAGATTTATATATGTTTATCTTTTTTAGAATTCATCTGAAGCAAAATGTATCCAGCTTTCTTTCAAATAATACAAAACATATGGGAATGGGGTTGTGTAAGTCACAAGTTGACAAGAACCAAAGCCCTTCATTGATTGTCTCAGATCTGCATGATATTCTCAAATCTGACAGACTTGTTCCGTGAGCAAATACTTGTAGCCCGCCAGCCAGCTTTGTAGCTTCACCACACAGACGGCTTCAAGGAGAGTTATTCCACTTATTCTTCAGGCTGATTTTGCAGTACACCCTTTCAGGGGACAGAAACAAGTGAATCACACCATATGCCCAAAGTCTCACTGCAACACAAGCTCCTCTTGCTGCTGGAAAGCTAATATCTCAAGTGGACCTACACCAAACTCACTTGTACATATGAACCAGCTCTCAGAATTTGCTATTATCAGTGTCCTCTAATGCTGAATTGATTGGTATACGTTACAATGCAAATTGCTGTTGCAGAGGTAAATATTGCTGTGGTAAAAAAAGTTCATTTTTGTAATTTTTGCTAATATGGGAATTACAAATTAGAAAGTTTAGAAATTAGAAAATTTAGAAAATTTCTCCATACTGACAGCCATTGTTTTCAGTCACAATTGCCTTCTGCTTTCTGCTTTAGAGAAAGCAGGACACTTTTTGTAAGAATTTACCGATATGGAATGCTCTTCATATTCTCCAGTGAAATTGTCTTCTGGGGATGTTGTAGATATTTACTTCACCATGAGCTTAGACATACCTCATACAAATTACACCCCACCATGCCATCTTTCTGATGTGGTGAGTATGTTCGTACTGTGTAACCTGCTGTTCTGTACCATGCATCTATGGTACAGAAGCATCATACAGATGTCATGCAGGCTGATTTCCACTACCACGCAGTGAAAGTGGAGCCCAATTCATTTGAAGAGCTAGCTGCATGTAGGCAACACATGGGGTACCAGCTATGGTGGTCACATACCTGAGTGCTGAAAGCTTTCGCCTGACAGTGATCATCGGCACCTGAGCTGAAGCACATGCGCCTTCCAGGTTTCAGAGGGTGGCTCAGATAGGCTGGATGCACCCTGCCCTCCAAAAGCTGCAGGACACTCTGTCCAGAGCTTGCACACTTGCTTTCCACAAGCAGTTTAGTAACAGCAGACCTGCAGCCCAGTCTGACTTTGTGGCTGTGGAGCAGATAGATGTGCCCAGTGTGGTTGTACAGAGGGTAGCTTGCAAGCAGGAAGCACCAGTGGGTGTGATAAAACTGGAGCTGGAAGCAGTTAGACATGTCTCGTGATGTAAGTAGCTCAGACTATGCAAGAGCAGAGGTTCTGCACGTGCCGCAGGCAGAGCAGAGCCAATTCTGTTTTATCAGTTTCAGGCTGCTGTATTGTCCCCTTCACTTTTTGACATTGATCTAGTGGAACCAGTACATATAAAGACACACTTTCTTTTTTTTTTTTTTCTTAAGTAAAAATATTTCAAAGAACCCCTTCCCATCAGTAATAACATATGGTTCTATTTTACTTAATTGTTGCTCTACATAAGAAGACTGGAGATAAAAGTTATTTTTTGCAAAGTCACAGCTGTATTGCCAGCTGCATTACTGGCAAAAGTATTTATTCTAATATGGCTTTTTTTTTCCCTTTTTATATTCTTGATATATAGCTTAGATTTATATTGTCTTCATTCATTTGCAGAAGCTGAAATAATCTAATGCCAGCTATCTAAATCAGAGTCACTGATTTAATGAAAATATAATTAGCTGTACCAACCTTCCTAAAACCATATGGAAAAATTTACTTTAACGTACATACATGCAGCTTTAGGGAAGGCACTGAAACAATCTGAGAGCAAAATGTGGCCACTTGGTCTTTTGAGAGAAAAAAGAAGCTAGAACTATACCTATCACTCCTTCCCCTGTATTACCAGGAGGCAGTTTTTGACAAAGTGTTATTGTGTTAAGTACAATCTGAAGAACACACTATATTCTTTAGAATGTTTAAGGATCAGTGTCTTCAGCTAGTGGGACAGTCTTGCTATTGTCTCCCAAGCTCGCAGTCTTGTTGTTTTATCTTAGAGGAAGTTTATTCCTAGATAGCGATCATCATAACATGGGGTCGAGAATAGAGACATTGATAGTGGATACAGTTTATTGCTTTTTTATAAAAGCACTATTTAGTAGCAGGAGTGAATATTTGAGTCAGCAAAGACTTGCATTTGCTCCTCTCAGCTAATCTGTCAGGTTTTGCTTATTTATAGATCTTAGGAGCTTTTTTATCCAACATTTGGCCATAGCCAATACTTTGTCTGACTGTAGTTTTCACATGTTTTTTTGAAAAGACACGGTTTAAACTTTAACTTTTATAGTTACACAGGATGTATAAAATGCTTGCATAGTGTGGATTGTACATTGAAAGTTGCACAGATCAGAGAAGATAACTGGCACCAAGAAATTCGGGACGCATTCAGTAACGTGTTCATGTGCCAATACATCCCTGAAGTATTCAGAATTCACTTTCTCGTACTTTGTTGGTGGCCTTGGTGTTTTCTCTGCCTCTGGAAATCTCTCTGTTAGAATATCACCAAAGCAGTTAAAATTTCTGATTAGACATTGAAACTGTTGTCATTAGTTTGGTGTTTTCTATAAAACATCATTTCCTCTTCCGTTTGCAGAAGAATTACTGTGGTGATTTGTTACTTCTTTTTTTTGCTGACTTGTCAAATGGATATTAAGAGAAATAAACAAATAGGATTACCCAAGTGCCTTTCTTTGTGGAATGACACTTCTATCTCATGGCGACTGGACAGAATACCTTGAAATCTGAAAAAATAAAGGTACTAGTTTTGCTGTCTAAGTTATTTGGTGACATTTTAGGAGATATTTCTCTATCCGGAAGTAAATTAACATTAAAAAAAATCAGTGACATTATCTCTTATTCCTGATTATTATCCATTATTGCTCATTATAATCAAGGTTGAAAATTTTAGTTTATTAAATAAAGCACACTTAGGGAACTTTATGGTTCTCAGCAACATTAACTCTTTTGGTGCCCAATTTCACAGAGTCTCAGAACAACCTGGACACTCTCAACACTTCACATGCATTTTTCTGTAACACAAAGTACTGCTTTGAAAACTCCCAGCTCAAGCTGCAGCCAGGACTGAGCATGATCACCTCCTGATGACATAACTTGACAGTAACGTTACATAGCAGTAGGAGCTTCCTTCTAGCAAAGACAAAACTTGTGGAAGAAGAAGAGAGAAGAGAGCAGATTTCTCTGTGTCTCTTACCAGCCCTGAGTTCCCACCACTTTCCACTTCTCATCCAAAATCCCCAGTGATCCTTCCTGCTCCAAAGCAACCACAGACACTCCCAGCTTCCCATCGTATGTCTCTGCATCACTCCCAGTCCTGTCCCTTGCCCTTCCTCTTACGTACCTGACAGCTGAGACTTATCATTGCGACCCACATCCACCCTCCTCCTTTCTACTACACACCCTCTGAAAGCCAAGCCTCCTCAGTGCTTCACACTCTCATGGGCCACCAGTGCCGATTCCTGTAGCCACAAGTCGTTGCCAACATTTGCTGGCGGTTTTGAAAGAATGCACGTAGATATGGGATAAGCATAAATAAGACTGAGATGGGACCCTATGGAGCTAGAATATATCTGGGGGTAAGTTAAACTATCTGAATAGCAAATAGGAAGTATCTCTGCTTCCTGCAGGCATATTTGAAGTGATGATTTTTTTTGCATTTTCCCATTTTTTTTTTTAGAAATGACACTTCTGGTGAACTGCTGAAAATGTACATCTGTCTTTAGTAAAGAAGAGACTTTAATTAGCACATCTCTTCAGTTGAATAAGAAAAAAAAAAAAAAAAAGACATAGAGGCAGGAGGAAGAGATTTATTTTGGTGCCATTTGAATCATAGCTAGCCTAGCATGCGAAGCCCAAAATAATACTAAAGCTGAAAGAAATGATGGATAAACAAAAAAGTCATCCCTCATGTTTAACAGCAAACAGTAGATACAATACAACATGTTCTGGTGTAGAAGAGCAGCTTTCCAGTGGAATTATTCCAGATTTACACTGTTGTGGCTGAAATGAGAAACTGTCCTACAGAGCATTTGTAGCTGTAGGAGTAACATGATATTCTTTTTTTTCTTGAATGATCTTGTTCAAGCTCTGCTTGAACTGCCACCCACGGCTGGCGGTCAGTAACATGGCCCAGTTGTGTTAAGTGCTGTACAAACATGTAATGAAAGATAATCTCATACCTGAAGCTTGAAACATGAGTATAGTATTAGAGGCTGTAGGAGAGTATATCAAACACAGAGAGCCGTGAGTTTGCTATTAACAGAATGGAAATAATAATTTTAGTTGTTATGCCAACCATTATCATATGGTTTGAAGGTGTTATAGAAAAGAAGTTTTAGGGGAATCCTGATACGGCTTTGTGGATGCTCCTTCCACACAGGCATAGCAAGAATAAAACCTCAAGTTGTTTTGGTAAAACTGGACTAACGGACGGTCTAGGTAAGGGTCATTCGGGATGGAAAGAGCACTGTTTGAAGGACCAAGCACTATTGCAGCTTTGCTTTTACAACAACAGCTGATATTGGAGCATAGGCCACAGTGGGTGGGTAACTACACTGGTTACAGGCTTTTAGTCCCCTCAGCTGGTTATCATGAAGGTGGAGGTTGCAGGTGACATTTTGCTGGTGTGAAAAGACAAAGAGTTAAAGCAGGAGCAGGACCTGAAAGACCATAACTTCAACATTTAAAAGAGAAGGATGATGTGTCTAAAATAACCAACCAAGAAAATTATGTTTGGAATGCTGTTCTGAAAGTATTTTAAGCGAAACAGAATAGATTTATACCAAAAGTACAGAAGAGAAGGGAGCGGAAACTAGAAGATCATAATTAATATTGACAGTTGTCAAACTTCTTTGGATTCTGCCTGACATATATTAGTTATGGAAAAAAAACACCTTAAAGAACAGAATTAAATGAAAGTTAGAGTTATCTGAAATAGCTGTAAATAAATTCTCAACAGAAGGAGATTAATTGTAAGCTGAGAAGCAGACTACATTAGTACATTTAAAATTATTGGTGTGCTACCAGAATCTACAGGCTTAAAAATATTCAACACGGCAAATGCTGTATCCAGAAAAAATCCCAGCTCAGCTATGACTGCTGTTTAACGGTAAGTAGATAGTGCCAAGCTGATTCCTGTTAAATTAAAAATAAGCCAGGACTAGGCATGTTTTTTAGGGATTTTTTCTTTAGACATATCAAATTTAATCTCACACTGTGCTCTTTTTGGGTGCTTTGAAAAAGTGTCCTAAGATTTGAGTTCATGCAGATGGAAATAGGACAGGGGAAGGATGTGTGGGTTACTAATAAGAGTATGAGGGTTGAAAGTGTGTCTTGATTTATTTAAACAACCCTCCCTTCATCGCCATGTGTTCCAAGGACGCAGCACAGCTCTCAGAAGACAGGTTTATCCTGTGTCCCAATTCAAGTTGAGCAGTAGTGTTCATGGTTTTCTCTGTAGCTTGTTGTAAAGCTAGTTTAACTGAGTAAGCATCTGAATCCAGTGTTCAGTAAATGAGGGGAAAAAAAATCTGGGTGTTTATTTTTTTAAAAAAACTTACTACCTTCTTTCAAATATATTCCTGCATCTGCTGTCAGAGTATGTGCCACTTCATGAGTGACACATTCTCCTTGCCCTGGGAATGTTATCCTTCACAGTTATCCCCAAGGCAACTCTACAGCATTGCAGGGCTGCAGCCAGCCAAAGGAATGAAAGCTATTTTTGTTTAATCTAAAACTTTCAGAAGTTATTAACAGCTATATATTGCCCCCATTTGTGCTACTCAGTGACTCCCAATATGTGGCTTATTACCATCTGGTGGCTTTATCAAAGTTGTCTGTGTTAGAAATTTGATATAATTTTTCTTTTTATTAAGAAGCACTCAAAGAAAGCACAGCCTTAACTTGTAGGCATGTTAATGCAATGCTCTTTATTCAAAGTGTGCCTTATTTGCTGGTCTATAGTAAATTTTGAAAAATGCTATACAATAACATCTGTTATTACACAATAGTTCTCTCTTTGCTTCCAGGGAGCTTACACTAACCCAGCATTGCGTAATTTTTTTCTTCACATAAAACAATGAGAGCGTACGCTGGCCTGTAAAAGACTGTATGGCCTCAAGTAATAAATACCTCTCAAAAGACACTCAACACAAAACCTCATTGTTAGAGCAGTTTTGCCAAAGAAGTTGCACTGTAGCTCAGTCCATGACGATGAGAAGTTTGGATGCTGAAAGATATAAATTGTCTCAGAAAGATTTCGAAAGAATTCACGTATCAGGCAAATGAGTCAAGAGAGGTATGGGCAGTTTCTGTGATTTGAGAGTGTCAGGTGCAGTGCTGGCTGCACAGCATTAAGCATGGAGCTGGGCTGTGATTACATCGCTGACCTTGCTAACAAAATTACACTGTTCTAAACCATGAGGATAACTCTTTGCTCAGTCTACACAGACTGCTTTGGGAGCTTGTGTACCAAGATGATCATCCTCTCCTTTCTCCTGAGAGGCACATGGCATGAACTTCATTGCCAGAGCAGTTGTAACATATTTTTTTTAATCATTAAAAACGAGATAAGTGGTGGTATATAGGTGAAAAAAAAACCCAAACAAAACAATTTGGTTTTTTCTGAAGTTTTCATTTTTCAATGAAAATTCAAAAAAGAAAGACTCATTCAGCTTTCCAGGAACTCATACAGCCTTGGGGTTTTTTATGTATGGAGATTTGTGGCCAGTGACAGCACACATCACTGTGTCCAAGCAAAAGCCTGTTGCTGCTCTAGTCTCTGTAAAGAATTTGTTACTATTGTTAGTTGCTGAACATTTGAAATTAGATGCCTTCTGGACAATACACATAAATAAAAAGAGCCAGATGGGTTCCATCTGGTCAAATATAGATGTTTACATCTAAACTGGTCCCCATAAACTCCCACTGTATTCAGTGGCAAGAAAAGGATACTCTTAGGCTTTGATTTATCTCAGGTTAAATGAGATACCTAGAACTAGCCAGCTGAATAGTCATTCTCATAGCTCCTATTTCTTCCCACAGACTTGAAAGGTAGTTAGGGCAACATCCACACTGTAGGTACTGAAGTAGAAAGTTACAGGTGGAGAGTCCTACCCCTCTTTATCACAAAAAATGTAGTGCCTGAAGTAGTTACTATGGTTTTAACAGAGATCTGTCTATAACTCATTAAAAAGACTACATTCAAAAATGTAAAAGGAAGGAGAGAGGTGGAACATATTTACACACCTAACTGGTTTACTTTCAGCAGTGTATGAATGCTAACACATTTAAATAAAGTCCATTGTACCTTCAGGTCCCAAAAATCAAGCACGAAGCTACATTTTTTCATAGGATTGCTATTAATGCCAGCCTGTTGAGATTCCAGAGGGTGACAGAGGTAAATATCAGTACAGAAGTAGTCCTGACAGTGTCACAGGAAAGTACATGATTTATAATGCATATTTCCCCTCCCACTCTCTCTGTTAATGATTATTGGTGTAGCGTGCTTTGTATGGTAAAAGAAGAGTTATTATTGGTGGTTCTTCCCTCCTCCAGATTTTAATACTGGCCTCATACAGATTGTTGTGGGCCAAGACCAGTAATTCTCTGTCAATGATTTTAATGAGGAGCAGGAAATAGGGAGATATTTTTGGTCCTTTTCTTTTGGAATGAATGGCCCCAAAAGAATACGATGTAACATTACTCAACTCCAAAGTGAGTAATTCCAGTGGTTCAACCGAGCATCCTAGTCCAGCTTTCAGGGGATAGTGCCTTAGCCAAATCAATGTAGTGCAAAGCAATGCAGGCTTCCACTAAGTAGCTGGAGGAGCTAGCCCATTAGGACACTTTTGTTGTGCTAATTTACCTTTTGTAACATCAATACACTCCTTACTGGGCTGCAGAAACATGTCTAGCTGAAGTCTGAAGCACACTGCTGCAATTCTGTCCTCCTTTATCTTTTCCTGTAGTACATGCTGAGCCACAGTACACACAGAAAAAGAAGAATCACTGTGTTCATTTGCCTTGCATCTCAGTCTTGAATTTATGGATGAAAAATTAACTATCAGTCACCCTGATTAGGTAGTTCCCAGAATTCTGCAAAGACCATATTAACACAAAAGAGACTCTTCTGTGAAAACTAAGCTTGATGTCTGATCTGAAATGAAAGAACCATCAACAACTGATGACCCTCATAATAGTAGGGCACTCTCCAATGAAATAGAACTCTAGCAGAATGATGAAATAATAGAATAGTTATGATATTTTAAAATAGGAATAGTCTTTAGTCAAATAAGGATACTATCCTAAAAAGGAGATGGTTGAACAGAGAGAAAAAAGGACAATAAAAATGACAGAAGGCCAGAGAGTTTTGGATGTGGCAGAAAGTTGGCATAATAGTGTTTGTTCTTCTGCAGGTTTGTAATTCTCTTGCTTTTCCTATCAATAATGGGTGAGTCTAAGTTTTTTAGCAAAGTCTATGATCTTCTTACTTTAGCAGTCATGGTTTGTCCAGAGAGTTAAAATGTAAGGTGACCTTAATGATAGAATGCTAGAGACCTTACGCATAAGCTGCTGAGATACTCAGTGGTAGAAGATGTAGCTGCAAAAGGTAGTATTAAAGCACCATGGTCTGTGGTTTGTGTGCTTTGGGTGCAGTCTTTTTTCTTGCCCATAAACCCTGGCTGTGCTCCAGCTAATAATTTCTCTGCAACTCTGTCAGCTGCAAATTTTTTTTTACTCATGAAGACATAATTCCCAAAAATGAAGAAAGGCCAAGGACTTGGTACTGTTGAGGCCAGAGAGAGAGATCAGAGAGCTGACCTGAAATTAATTTGGCTTTGAGAAGGATAGGATCCAAAGTCTGAGTTAAACTCAACAGTTAGATGATATTCAACTATCAATTCTATAAGATAATGTGGCATCAGAGTTTATCTTGGGAGGACCAGCTCTATGCTCCAGACATCGGGGAGTATCACGAAAAAGATGCAAGATACTCTTTAGCTACAGGAATGACCAGACTCTTTTGTAGCCTCTGCAGAACACTATTTCCTTGAGGAAAAGCTCTGGGAGTTGGTGTAAGATGGGTGGAGGGGCAGCAAGATTTCCTGCATAACGGAGATACAACTGAATCATGTTTTGTCACAGAGCAGCTTGATAGGATTTTTCTTGTCAGGAAAAAAAAAAAAAAAAGGTGTGTTGTTATTTCCAATTTATTTTGTTCTGCAAAAGATTCTTTTCATATAATTTAAAGAAAGAGGGTAATCACAGCTGTCTTATTAGAGGCATCCAGAAACATTATTGGAAGAGCATACAACAGAAGGAAGGTCATGTGATGATAAAGGACACTGAAGTTTTTTTGTGCTTGAGAATCTCCACAATAACACATTCAAACTGATAATGGAGTGATCTTATGGCAAACCATTGTAGCTATTACCTGATCTGAATTGCCTCGTAAAAGTTCTTAAGCATTTCAACATGTTTTATTTTGGATGGCTAGAAAACCTGGGATATGTGGGAAGGTGCAAAGAGCTCTCTGAAATATATTAAAAAAACGTAAATATCAATCTTGACCCCTGACAGCTCACAGTTCCAGATCAGCAATGCTCAGAGAACAGGGAGAGGGATAAAACTGCCACAAACATAGAGTATTAAATTATTTCATTCTATCATTCCAGTGAAGTCATTCTTGACTCCTGCAGCAGAACAACAGGCCAGATGAGCTGCTGGCAGTTTCTACTTCCAAATAGTATAAGGAGATGAAGCATAAAAGGCAAAAAAATTCTAACATCATTTAAGGAAAGGACTGAAGAAGACGAGGACACACCATATTCATAATGATATTGAGATCATCTTGCTGTTACAACAATAGAGAAATGTTTCTTTAGAAGTCGGAAGTCAGCAATTACCATAGCACCTGGCCCTACTGCAGCCTGGAGAAGCTGAGTTCAATGCTCTTTACTTCTGGTCCTACCATGAGCCACCCTAGCTGAGATAGATACTCCTTACTTCATAGAATCATAGAATCATCTAGGTTGGAAAAGACCTATAAGATCATTAGGTCCAACCTTTAACCCTACTCTTATCTTTATCACCGCTAAAACAAATCCCTAAGCACCTCATCTCTATGACTTTTAAACACATCCAGGGATGGTGACTCAACCGCCTCCCTGGGCAGCCTGTTCCAATGCTTGACAACCTTCTCAAAGAAAAAAAATTTCCTAATGTCCAGCCTTAACCTCCCTTGGTGCAGCTTTAGGCTGTTCCCGCTTGTCCTATCATTACTTATTTGTGAGAAGAGACCAGCACCTACCTCTCTACAATGTCCTTTCAGATAGTTGTAGAGAGCAATAAGGTCTCCCCTCAGCCTCCTCTTCTTTAGACTAAACAGCCCCAGTTCCCTCAGCTGCTCTTCATAAGACTTGTTCTCTAGGCCTTTCACCAGCCTAGTTGCTCTCCTCTGCACCTGCTCGAGCACCTCCATGTCTTTCTTGTATTGAGGTGCCCAAAACTGAACACAGCACTCGAGGTGTGGCCTCACTAATGACCTTCTTGCAACGTTATTTCTAATACAAGCCAGGATGCCGTTGGCCTTCTTGGCCACCTGGGCACACTGCTGGCTCATGTTCAGCCACTTGTCTATCAGCACCCTGAGGCCCCTTTCTGCCTGGCAGCTCTCCAGCCACTCCTCTGCCAGCCCATAGCATTGCCTGGGGTTATTGTGGCCCAAATGCAGGATCTGGCACTTGGCCTTGTTGAAGCTCATACAATTTGCCTCAGCCCATCAATCAAGTCTGTCTAAATCCCTTTGTAGGGCCTCCCTATCCTCAAGCAGATCAACACTCCCACCCAACTTGGTGTAGTCTGCAAACTTACTGAGGGTGGATTCTATCTCCACATCAAGGTCATTGATAATGATGTTAAACAGAAGCGGTCCCAACACTGACCCCTGAGGACATGACTGCTTGTTACATGACTGCTTGTCAAGTACTATGCAGGCTATGTTCCATTGGTATCCACAGAGATCCAGCCCACACAGGAAAAAAGTGATGAGAATTTGGATGTAAAGTTTTCATCCAAACTTCATCTCAAGCATTGAAAATTGTTTTAATCCAAAGCAACTTTAAGGGATTTGAATCTGAAGTTTAAATTTGCTTCACTCTAAAGATTATATCTTATTACACAATCCAGAGGCAGATGAATGGCCTGATTGCAGACTTCCTACTTAGACTTTACTCCTGGGATTTGGTTCAGGCTCATTTCTCATTTTCGTATAAGCTTGACTGTCAGGTTTTTATTTTTATGAAAATGGACTAATATAGCCAAGCCAAAATAACGAAGCCATTGCTCGTTGTAAATTAAATTTAGAATGCAAAAGCGTCTGTGCCCATTAAAAAAAAATATTTCAAAGATAGATTTTACAGACACAATTTCAAACCACATTATATTGCTGGAAACTTTTTTTATTTCAATGGAAGTGATGACACAACTTTAGATGGCAACATCCTGAATAAAACTTTGTAATAAATACTCAAAAATGGTTATTTAGGGACGAAAAAGACGTGGTATTCATATTACACCATGTAGCCTTTTGTCCCCTAATCTTCAGCCTTATCCAATCTTGAAAGATTTATAGTTTGCTAATTCTATAAGGCAAAAGGACGTTCTCCTAACCAGTAAGGTCAGTCAAATCCACTCCAGACAGTGATCAGTGGATTAACACATGTCACGGAACTCCTTGTAACTTTACTGCTGTTGGGACACTTCAGTTAAAGACCATGATGCTGTCAATGTTGGAATGGACAGCTGGTCTTACCTTCTGGCTGCTGAAGACATGAGAAAATTAAAACCCCTTGGCCATATGTTTCTTTTTAGGGTATCCCTGTTTAGGACAGAGTCTGCTCTCGCAAGCATGATAAAGAAATAGAAACACTGCTATGTATATACATACATATGTAGTTGGAGATTTCCAGAGCTCTAGATTATTTTTGGTTTGCTCTAGAAGAGTCAAATCAAGTTTCTGACAATCCCTTCAAAATATAAGGAAGAAGTTAGATTGGAAATAGATACAGAGCCTTGATCCAACTCCACTCAAAAGTTTTCCCACTGACTTGTAAGGGAATAAATCACACTGCTGGAGTGGGTGGTCTCTCTGTCCTGCACAGTGGGCCAAAACACCCCCAGATCCTAACTCACCATGTGCTGTGGTTTGGACTCACTGCTGCTTTCAAATGTCAGGTTTGGCTGAGCTGTGCATTGGGAGGAGTGAAACAAAGGATGGGCTCTTAGCAAACAGATGCTTTTGTCTTCCCAACTTGGCCTCTGGCACAATTTAGAACATCCTAAGGTGATAAAATCTAAAAATTATGAGTAGCAGTAATCAGCCTTCAAGGGCAACATTGACAGCTGGAAATCACTGAAACACTGCAGTAGTTACCCACACCCATTTCCTGGCCATTTAGTCATCTTTGTTGGCTTTATATCAGCTGAAGATCCCCTCAAGTGTATCCTCAGTTAGCCTTTAGAATCACTGAAAAATACAAGGAGACTGGAACTGAGCTAAATCATCTGCCTCCTGTCATGGTGTTTGGTTTTTCAGTTGTGCGTCATACCTCTCCTCAAGACCAGTAATATTTTTAGAAATTGGTTATCACTGGTGCTCTGAAAGAACAACTAGAGCAAGCAGCAGCATCCCTCAAGTACTGATAAAAAATGATTTTCCTTTTGGAGTTTCAGCGCACATTAGCAGCTATCCTTTGCTGGCCAAGTTGGCTAAGATATACTGAAATCATGGAGCTATAAAAAGTTACATAAGCTGAAAACTGGATCCAATGTTTACTTCTTGTTTGTTGTAGAGTGACTGGATAACCTGTTCTTGAAAATGTTTTAAAGGAGTAAGTAAGTACAGCTATCTTTGTCCACAAAGGTAGTAAACTGCCATGACCCCTCTGAATTTCTGGAACGATACAAGTTTGCACCTGTTTAGGACTATCACATACATGATATTACTTGAGAAAGTGTGTCCAAACATCTGCATACAGTTAAGCCCTTAAAAGCAGTTTTCAAGGGAAGCTTAAACATGCTTCGCATGTTCAAATATTACCTGTCAACAAATTACCCTAATTCTTATGTCTAAACATGGCACTTGTCTCTCTGCCTTCCCTGTCAGTAAATTCCAGCAGTTGATTGGAACTATTATAATCTTTTACCCCTCCACAAAAAAAAAAAGGAAAAAAAAGCTTATTCTGAATTTACTGCCTTTTCATTGAATGTCTTGTTCTTGCATTATATGGTATCTGAAATGGAAGGGATAGTTGTACCCAACGGTTTTGCTAAATCCCTTGTAGCTCTTTTTATGTACACTTTGAGCTACCCCACTTCTTGCAATCCAGTTTCCACAAGGCCTGTACCACTGCGTAGCTCTGTCCATGTAGCTTGTGACTCAAGGAAGGCAGCTGGCCCGCTGCACAGCAAGGCTTGGCTGCCAAGCGTCCACAAGATAGATCAAGTGGACGAAAGGTTTCCTCCATCTTTTATGAGCTGCCAAACACCACCTTGTTCAAGACACCTTAAACTTTCCAGGGCTGGAAGACGGTCTAGGTGGGTATTTGAGAAATAAACAGATGTTGGCATCTCTAATTGAGCTAATTATGCAAGATACATAGGCTTCTTTGTAGCATGCTTTAGCAGACATTTGTGCGATGCAGTGTCCTTGCAATTAATATCGTGTGGAAAAAAAGAGCACATGGAAAATTACATCATTAGCTAACTTTCGGAACATACCGTGCCTCGTTTACTTGTTTTGGTCTGTAATCCTCCCTCTTTCTTTATTTATTCAGTTTTGACCCTACATTTGGACCCTGCGCCTACTTCATTCCTCATAACCAGCTACTTCATATTGCATGGCGTTCCTCGTGTTTCTTTAGCAGCAATGGGATTTTGACTTCTCTGTAATTCTATTAAGTGTTTTGCCAAAGCTGGTAAATAGTAAATTGTATGGCAAATATATTCAAGGACCAGTATAGAAAGCATAGAAAGTATATGGAAATCCAATGTAATTTTCATTAATTATTATATTACTTTTCTGTGTCTGTGCTTTTATTCCACATCAATATCTGACAAAAACTCTGTCTGAATCAGAGTAAAGTCACTTCTGTGCACCATTTGAAATTTGATCTGATATTTGAAAATCTCTTTCTTTTATCATTGTGCTAGCTTTTAGCAGACCATTTGAAATAATTTGGTAGTCTTATCTTCCACCCATTAGGTGATAAGATTGCCAAGTGATGATGAAAACACCAAAATATTCTGGCTGTTAATTTTACCAGTGTTAGAGAGTATTCAGTACTAATTAAAACTGATATCACACTATGCAATATCTGTTAGATGCAAACAACATCGAAGTGCTATGTGTTAGCTACAAATAGTTTAAAAGTATGTAGTTTTCATTAAATGTTACCTTTTTGTGTGATGCTAGAAGCTGCAACAGAACAATTAATTAAATAATTTATTTGAAACAACAACCTATGAGGTCCAAACTATTAGACAATATTTGTTACAATGGTTTTAATAAAATAACAAAACAAAATAAAAACAAAACAAAAGAAACAAAAAACCAAAACCCAAAACCAGCCAAGTTCCTCTCTGAAATTTAAAAAAAAACTTTGAAATTGCACTTTCCAATACTTGGATATAGCTGTAATTTTTAGCACATTCTTCCCCACCCCCCCAGTTATATCAGATCTGCTTGGGATGTGTTCTTTTTAGCGTCTTTCCCTTCTGCTTTTTATTTGACATAAGAAAAATAGCTTTTCTCAGTAATGTTGTGACATGGAGGTGGTGAGATGTCAAGTGGATAGATTTTCCCTGACAGAAGACTGGTAATCCTCATAATTTCCTCCTGCATTGTTTCTCCTCTTTGCTAAGCTGCTATAAGTGACCTGGGTTCTGCTTATCCTTGCTTGCCTTTACTTGCTTCTCAGCAAGATCTACTTTCTTCTCTGCCATCCTTTTCCAGATTATTCAGCCCAATTACAGAGAAAAATAGTGATGTTCCCTTTGTGAATAGTAAACGGTATAATCTGAGAGTTAGAATAAAAGCAGAAATCTTGGACAGAAGAGGCTATAGCTCTTCCATAATGAGTGTACCAGAAAGGGGGTGTGACTCCTGAAAACTCTGCTACCTATGAAGGACATAGATCTTTAAAGAAGCCCTGGGACCAGAGATGCGGGAGATGGAGCAACACAGCTTTCCGTTTGTGTTTGCCTATGGAGAGGCATGGCTTCATTCTTGCGTGCAGCATATACCCTGACTCCTGAGTCCCAAGGTGATGATTTGAGAAGCATTTGTGGAATTTTTCTGTAAGGCCGTGGCCACAGGAGAGCCATGCCAAATAAGAAGCACCAGAGATGTTGTCATCATTCTTCCTCTAAAAGTAATGGCAGAAGTCATGAGGATGAGCTTCATCTGTCTCTTGCAGAGCCCAAGGAGCGTTCTGTGGGGAAACATGTCCATTAGGAATGAATCAGAAAAATATGTGCAGGGGTTGCCAACTACTCCCAGGTTCAGATGTTATCAGAGTGGCTCAGTCAATGGGTTTGTCTATAATGTTTCAGATGGAAATGTATGTAAAGTAAAATTAACTTAAATACCAAAACTTGGAAAGCCATGCCATTTATGTCTCTTCAGAAAAAGTTCAGATTCAGGATTCAAATGTTCTCACAAATTCAACTCAAGTAATCTCTGTGTCACCCAGAAATATGACAAGTTCTAGGTATTAAACTGTGTTTGCAGGGTTTACTTGCAATGGAAGCTCTTAATAGGAAACATATTTTTGAGATGCATTTATACAGTCTGTAGTAGAAGTGTGGAAAATAACAGTTTTGTAGCAACGATTAAGACGTGAACACTTCTGAATGAAACTGAGGTTTTGGGTTTGGTTTTCTTGAGAATCAGCTCTGGTCTCTGCAAGCTTTGTCATCTCTGTAATTTAAAACATAGTTCAGAACATAATTATAACGGAAGGCAGTGTATCCTACTTTAACACTAATCATTAAGAAGGTTGGCATCTATCAGTTTGACACCTAGCCCCTCTTTGGGCAGTGGAGAGTGATGGCACCTCTCCAGCTGATTCAGCACATCTATCTTAAGCACCTCTCTTAGGATGGGGTGAATTGCTCTCCCAAAGACACCTCTCTCCATTAGCTTCAGGTGCAGGCTACATGGCGAGCTTCAGCTGGCACATCATTGTCAACAATCTCCTCCATTGACCAACTGAGTGCTCATAACAGTTGCTAAGGATTTACTGGTGTACTATTATTGACAGTCTACATTAAAGAACCAAATTAGAAATGTAGCCCTGCACAGTATACTTCAGCAAATCAGTCATTAGCGGAGTTTCTCCTGGACAGTGTTTTGGAAATTTCTTTCAAGATGTTTTTTGGGTTTTTGGGATTCGATTGGGTTTTTGTTTGTTGTGTGTTGAGTTTTATTTTTTTTGTGTGTGTGTGTTTTTTGTTTGAGTTTTTTTTGTTTGCTTTTTTGTTGTTGGTTTGTTGTGTTGGTTTTTTATGTGTTTTGAAAAAAAAACACAACCAAAAAAAGAACATTTGTCCTCTGCTTTCTCCTAAGGGGCAGAGAGGAAACTAACAAATCCCCTCACTTCAGTTTTTTTCTTTCTCCTTGAAAATATGAAAAAAAACCCACAAAAAACCAGTAGTTAATACTGAAGGTACTATACTAGGTTTCATTATTATTTTAAAAGCTTAAAAAGCTAACTTTTTTTTTTGCATCCAATGAAAGAAAGAAAAACAACTTAAGAGATTTTGGAGACTTTTTGTTTGGTAGTGAAAAACAATCAGCTACTTAATTCAAAGTAGAGATACATTCTTATGAGAGAAATTGTTTCAATAAAGCATGCCAATTAACATGTACCTACAAATATATATGTAATAACTTTACCATTCAGTTTTTCAGCAAAGAAATCCATTCTTCTGTAAAAAGATGACAGTACGCTGTATTAACTGAACATAGAACTGCTTTGCTTAGTGCTACAAATACTCTTCTTACTAAAAGCCCTTGGGTAGGATCAGATTTTTAATGAAATAATCATGACTCACTTGAAATTCCACTTGGTCCTAGTTATCCTGAGGATGCTACAGAAATTCTCCGATCTTATTTGAATTGTACGACAAAAATTACTTCTGAAAAACTAATATTCAATACTGTTTATATATCAATAACCTCCATGACAGATTTCATGTAAAGTCTCATAAACAGTGCTGTGTCTTTTAAGCTGTATTATGCGTTTGAAATTAAAAAAAACGAACAAAATGAAAACTGAAAAGTGGATGTGTGACCATCACAGGACCATATTTTGCCCAAGAATTATCCCCTACTTTGATGTCACAAAATTCATGACGCTCAAATAAAAGCATGTTCGCTTTCTTCAGACACAATAAAATTCTTTTGATGATATTTATAATTAACTTTATATAGACTATGTACTCCTTTTCTGAACCACACTAAGCTCTTAACATGAATAGCTTTCTGTAACTGTCTTTTAAAAGGAATAGAATATTATGTACAAGTTCCTGTTAGTTTTAAATTGTTGTGTTTGTTATAACTCCTCAATACTCTCTGTTGGTCATTTACACAAACTACCATTCAAACTAATTTTCCATTATTGTCTTTCTATCACTCACGTTGATACGGAATGATATAATTTCCAGCTTCTTTCTTCTAATCCTAGTAAATTGGATTCAGATGTATCTTTAACAAGAAGAAGTAAATTCTAAAAATGGAAAGAACAAAACACATAATGGAGGACTGCTGCTACCTTTAGCATTAGCAAAATGAAAGAAATGAAAGTTACTTCTCAACATCTCAGTTCTCTGTGAAACTAAATGCCCTCAACTCCCATTTAGTTTAATAGTTACAGCAGATGAAAGCAGGAGGACTTTTTACCTTAGTGGATAACAAGCAGGTGGATGTTGTGGGTAGAGGAGATTTCCTCTTCCTCTCCTGAGTGAGCCCATAGTTACACATCTGCTTCCCCTTCCTCTAGTCTCTAACTTAGTTTAAGGGTAGCCGAGGATTTGCAATACAAAGCTGAAAATGTTTGTGTCATGAAATCTTAGCCCCAGATTCTGAGTTGACAGTCATTGGGGATGGAAGCTGATGGTTGTTATTTCATTGATTGTAGGAGAAAATGGATGGAATTGTAATGACAAGATTATATTAGTAGGAGGTAGCTAAAATGAATCCTATTGCAGATGACAGCAAATGATCATGACCTTCACCTGAGCATCTCTAACTCCCACTACCTGTTACAGCTGATTCAGGATTTCACAGAGATTTTAATCTGATGAGGTTACCATTTTCAGATTGAAACTTTGTATGGAGAAAGATCATTTGTAATAACTTTTTAACATGTGTACAAAAGTCAGATTTTTAAAAATACGTTTTCAATATTGTATTTAAATATTTCAAAATGGAAAATATCAGCTTTCGCAGTTTCACATTGCTTTTGTTTCATAATTTCAGCTACTATTAGGACATAATTAAAATGAACTGTTTAGAAATTATTGAAACAATAAAATCTTTCTACAGATGGGGTGGGACATTCTGAATATTGTTTTCGGTTGTGCTTTTTCACCCTAATTCTCCAAAGGAAAGCTTTTCAATATTGCATTTTGCCTGAAGGACAGGGATGTGGTTTCCTGATTAGTTGTATCCGTTTTCAAACTGGTTTCTAAAAGGTGGTTAGATTTTTAAGATTCAGATTTGGTTTTGGTTATTTAGCTTGAATGATTTCTAGTAGAAAACAATTCTTGTCTGTTGTTTTGTCTTTCATCGGTTTCTTATGAGAGCTCCATTCTTGGACAAAAAGCTAATTGTTTCTATAAAACCATGTCTTAGTTACTCCTTGACATCTAGGATTCTTCCTGGATATTAAGAACACAGCCATGGTTTTGAATTAAGTGACACTGGCTTTCATTAACTTGAACTCCCAACGTTAGGATGATGGGAGGAAGTGAAGAAACTATTCTGCTCAGACAGGCAGTGGTTTGCTCTGAAGCCTCCAAGACTTCACCAATATGAGATCCATGACTAGTTGTTCACTCGCTGCTCCTGGTTATGATATTTTTCCCCTTTTTTATCTGGGGAAATTGGTCTGGCTGAAAAACATTTTGGGCAAAGATTTGACAGACTTTCTGTAATTAACTCTTCCAGATAGCGTAGCTAATAGTTTTCTATTACACCACCTTTCCTTCCTCACCAAGCTGCACTGCCACATAAAGTGTTCTCAGCAGAGTGCACCCCAACTGCTCTGGCTCAGCAACTTCATAACAGAAAGAATGAATGAAAGGAAATGGCCTCAAGTTGTGCCATGAGAGGTTTAATTTGGATATTAAGAAAAATATCTTCACTGTGAGGGTTATTAAGCATTGGAACAGGCTCCCCATGGAAGTGGTTGAGTCACTACCCCGGAGGTTTTTAAAAGACATGTAGTTGTGGTGCTTAGGGACATGGTTTAGTGGTGTACTTGGTAGTGTTAGATTAATGTTTGTTTCTATATTCTCAAGGGTCTTTACCAGCCTAAATGAGTCTACAATTCTAAGTGTTTGAGCATTTGAACTAGATGACCTGTGTAGGTCTCTTTCAACTGAAATTATTCTATTTGATTCAAGCAGATTTGATTTGATTCTAAGCCAATATCCTCTAAACATCTGATCAAGGCAGCAATGATGAGACTACAACTGATTTCCCTTTTCCTCTGCTCCTTGTTTCCAACAAGGAGGTTCTACCTCTCCTAGTAGATGCTGACCTGGGCCCTAAGCCATCTGCCCTAGAAATCTGCCACTAAATGCAGTAGCATAACCCAACAACACAAGTTATGTAATATCCCAGAACATCTTCTCTCCCCACTGGCTTCCACTTTGAAGAAAAAAGGAAGGAAGTTGAAAGTCTTTGCCCTTCCCTGTGAGATGATTGATAGCCTGAGCTCAGGATAGCTAAGGGCGAAATAGAGCATGGTCCAGAGATCCAAATTAGTGAGTCCATGCAAGTGCAGAGTAGGACTTTGTGGACTCAACATTTTGCATCTGGAAGCAGTATAGCTGCATGTACTTGGCACCATGCCCAAGTTAATATACCCTGCCCTTTGTGTGTGAACGTGACTATTCTGCTTCCAGGCCTGATTTGGCAGTTTATCCAGAACCGCCCTTCTGGTTCTGGGGTTAACACAGGAGGAGCGAATCTGTCTGCAGCTGGCAGTGTGGACAGGCTTTCAAAGAATATCTCTGGCACCAGAGTGGGAACCTGGGATGCAAAATTCCCTCCCCAGGCACAACAAGGCTTTCTACCCAGAAAGTAATGCTTGTCTGCATAGAAAACATTCCTTTCAAGAGGCTGGTCCAAATTTCTGGAATTAATTCTCACAGGAAAAGAAACGCTAAAAAAAAACCCCAACAACCCGTGTTGTCCTGTCTATCATATCCCATTCTTCCGACCCACTTTTCTGCTAGATACATGCAGTACATTTATCATTCAGCTCTTCCACTCTCCCTCTCCAAAACTGTTACCCAAATGCAATGATATGCATAGAATATCTCCTCGCATTGCAGAAAAATAAACTGCATATGACAGACACTAGTTACATGACATCATGCTTTTTAGAAAGACATTGGGATATGAAAAGGTGTAAGATTCTCCCTAGAACCGAATGGACGAGAAAGTGTCTATATTTTAGTGAAGTACTTCAGGACACACAAAAATTGAATTTGCTAAGCGTGTTCCTGCCAGATCAACCTGGATATGCTAAACTTTCAGATAAATATATTGTTATATTAATATATGCTCTGCGTTATTGGTTAGAGAATACTTTTACTCGTGCCTTATTTTGTGCTGAGCGCACCATGCTAAACAAACCATAAATAATAACTGTAGGCAAATGCTGACTTTCTGTAGGAAAGCATCTTTTTCAGAGTTTCAAAGCTGCTGATGCATTTCACAGCAGGCTGTTGACTACACAGGAGTAGCATTCTGTTAAAAATACTTGAGGCTGCCCCTACTATTTCTTGCTCATTATCAGTCCTCTTAGCCAGGTCAAGCTTCCCTGGAGGACAATGAAATGGCAGCTTTGCCTGAGGTGAGGTCTTCAGAGCTATTCCTGTTGATGACATTTTTGGCAGGCAGAGAAGCGCTGTGTGAAAGTTTGGGGAGAAGGAAAAGTTTTATTTTGAATTTGGAGCCTGAATACACTGAGCCAGCACTGAGCAAAACTGAATTAAAAAGCAAAACCTAAAACGTAGAGGTTCCTTTGATTTCACATGCACTCTGGGTTTTGGATATCTTAAATGTAGAACTGTACCTCAGCCAGGTGTATTTGAAAGATTTGTGAACTTTGTAAAATGTTTGATGAAGCTGGGCTGAATTTCAGATCTGTAATGAAACATGGAAGCAGGTGAGTTCCATGTGTTTTGGATATTTTCTCATAAATAGTTTGCATTGCTCTAATAGTGACAAATTTAGAAAACTACCTTACCAGATGTACGCAGAAAAACCCCCAATGTAATATGAGGACCAGATAGAAAGCCTGAATGCTGAGCTGATTGCTGTGCATTTCTGCTCTTCTGAACTGAAACGGAGTTGCACAAGGCCATGTCCAAGCTGAACACTGTCAGAATATAAGGAATGGTTTCTGTGATAAGGAGGTCTAGATTCAAGTCTGAAAAAAAAAAAAAAAAGAAAAGAAATACAGAGAAAAGAAATAATAATAAAAAAGAACAAGAATATTATGAAGTTCTGAGTAATTATTTTTGCAGAACTTTAGCAACCAGAGCCCTTAGGGGTCACAGTAAAAGCAGTTCTAAAATGTGGCTGCTGACTATCTGAGCCACAACTAATATTTTTATTAATAGTATTTTGCATTGCAACCAGGTTTACTTGAAGAGAACTGGTGATTCAGACACCGTAAGAAGAGGCTTCATATAGGTCTGTCATGCTTCGTATGACAGATCTTCATATAGGTCTGTCATACTTACTATATTTGATAAGTTTTAATGTGCAATATGGGGAAAAGCCAAATCTCCTATTTATTTATTTAGAGAGTTGGTTGGAAAAAATATTCCCAGAAGAAAGTTTAGATGAATGTCTTTCTAAGTTCACTGCAGGTAGAAAAACAAAAAATACCCTCACCAAAACAAAACAACATGAAACAAAAAACCCCTTTGGGTGAATCATGAGCATTTCTATCCAGAAACTCCTGCATGCTTTGCAGACTTAAACCATACTATTTGAATGACTCTGAGTTTCCTAACCAGACAGTATCTCATGTGATATACCATAATGCTTTATTTTGATGAGCCGACATGGTGAATTATGGAAATATCTGGGTGTGATTTAAAAAGATGATGACACTTCTCTGAAGTGGTAGTTCTGTATGTCTATAAATATCAATATCTGTAAGCATAGGCATTTCCAGTATAAATACAATTTTGTTTCAGACACTTTAGTCCCAGTTCATTCCAGCAAATTTAAGTACTTACTGTGGTATAAATGGAATCATTCTAATCCCCTTCTGCAGTCAATGGAGAGACTGGACATCTCCAGAGGTCAGTTTCAGGAATATATTGACGTTGAAAGTGCTTTTCTGCTGTCACTGAGGCGTAACATTAGATAAGTCGGTAAGGTGTGATCTTTCATTATGGTTGCAAAACCAAAATCACTCAATAGAAGTTTTCCTCCATTAACTCAATATTTAAGTTTTCAGTACTAAAAGCTTTAAAGCCAAACACTCATAGTTATTTTACAGATGAAAAATACACATATTTTTAAAAAGTCTGTTACTGGGCTATTTATAATTAGAATAAAGGATAAATATATTAAATATATTTGTTACCACATTGAATTTACTGAGGACTGCTTCAGCATTGTTGCTAGCTCAGAACAAGACTCTAATCCAGTTCAAAGTCAATGTAGGAATCACAGACAAATGCTGTGTATTAAAGAGGCTTTGGGAAGAACAGGCTCCTATGACAAAATATACTGGGGTTTTATTGTGACAAACTCACACTTTCCCTGCCTACATTAAGTTTTATAAGCAAATTAACTTGCAGGAGCAAATAAAAATTAAGATGACTTCATGATTTCCAGGAAGAAAAAAAGCAAAATGATCTCAGCCAGGATCTAGTTAGATTAAATTGCCTGAAGTAGCACATCCTCTTTACCACTATCCATAGCTTGGTATTCTCTGCTGGAAGAAGCAGTGTTTCACGGTGGACATGCTTTATATAGTACTTGGCATACTTACTACTGGGCAACAACTGCTATTCATTTACTGCCGGGCAATATCATTTTGTCATAAAAAGCTGTCGATAGTTCTTCCATGAAATATGTCTTTAGTTCACTATAAGAAATAAAATTCCCATAAGTCATGGACAAGGCATAACGTAAGTCGTGATTCATGACTGCACCTTACAGGCAGCAAAAAAACATCTCTGCCTTTTTTTCAAATCACTGTTCAATATGAACTTCATCTTTTTATTATGTATCACTCATTAGAAGCCTGATATTTTTGTGATTCGTTTCACATTGAATCCATAGCCTGAGTCACAACTAAAATATTTGCAGAAAGAATGTGAACAGCCTGAGCATATTTTGAAAAAATAGCAACCTTATGCAAAGAGCCAGATTCTTCTACTCCTATTTGCACTGGTGACTGTCCAGAAAAAAGCTCACCGATATCCCTACAGTTTCTCCAGATTTACTAAATCGTAACGAGCAGAATTT
Source organism: Baryphthengus martii (assembly GCA_013396935.1). Classification (NCBI taxonomy): domain Eukaryota; kingdom Metazoa; phylum Chordata; class Aves; order Coraciiformes; family Momotidae; genus Baryphthengus; species Baryphthengus martii. The sequence goes on from VWZK01011982.1 coordinate 35,721, forward strand.
AGCCCATTACTATGAATCAATGGCTAAATTTAACTTATTTAGAGTGAAAATGGGCCAAGACCTACTTGTCCAACTCATATGAAAGTTTCTGGTAATCTTAGAAGGAATTTTGTCTGATTAGGGCAGGATTTGATTTTATGTGCTCTCTGGAGAGTAGCTTCTCTGAGTTGGTCACCTTCTTGCTGCATTAGCTATTTTGAAATTACAGGTAAGAGAAAAAACTTCTAATACTGTGGGAAATGCATTTACCTGATAACGATGCTGATGCATTAACATTTTGCAGAGTATTAACTGCAGAGGAATAGTGTTCTGGTATTAAAAATAATTTGACATTGTCCCTGTTCTTTGTTGCTCATTATCAGTACTCATTGCCAGTTCAGCATTCCTCAAAAAAATTTAAATCCTACCTTGGGAAAATGAGGCAGGGAATATGTGCAATGATGGATGACATCATCTGCTAGTAATGGCTATAAATCTTGAGTGAATTTGTAAGTACAAATGTGCAGCATGGAAGGTGCCAGATTTCACGCCTGTACACTTATAGCTTGCAAATTCATCACATGTAGAACTTGGGAACATCACTTTTATCTGGAATGTGCTCAACTACACCTTGGTGAAGCCAGACCAGGAAAAAAATGCCAATCTCTACTAGAAAAAAATAAAATGTCATATTTTATAAGATTGTAATTTTTATTTTATTTCAGATTTTTTAACTTACTTCAAATGCTTCACTTATGTCTTCATCTAAGTGCCAGTTTGACATTTGAGAGACATTTTTGAAATTAACCTTATGATATAACAGCAAGGTTTCTTGCATACTAAGTGCAGTATAAGTGAGTGTTAACAAAACACTAATGTCATTTGGGTAGGATAATATCAGTGTGTCCAAATCTCTTAAAATTACACTGTAAGCTATTATATTGCCAATTAAGCAGCAAGGTGGAAAATTCTTGTCCTTCTGTTGGCGTAGAAAGGGTCTTTATAAGATTTTCTTTTTTTCTTTATAAGTTAAAAGAAAGTAAGGGAAACTTTAACTTTATCTTAAAAGATTTGTCCTTAACAAGTTTGAATTTAAGAAAAAAGTTGCGACTTATCTCAGATTACTGCTGTCTGAAATCTCTCCAGTTGTGTATGTGGAAAGTATCACTGACATCAATGTCAGTGCTGTTCCCAGTGGACAGGTGCCCATCTTTACACCTCTATTCAACAAATAAACTGCAATTTGAATGCTTCTTGAATGCTCAGTTTTCACAAAGTAGTGCCTCAAAGTGCATACAGGTCCCCAAGTTTCTCCTGACTTTCCTGTGGGTTGATGAGATTATGTAGAAGCTCTCATGGACTTGTGACCAGGCCATAATATTGTTGCCCTCTATTCCTGCTCTGTAGTGTTACCAAGATGTTTGTATGGATCTATATTAGGATCCTATGTTGGAATCAGCCTTGGGCAGTAAAACTCAAGTCAGGTTCTCTAGTGCTACTTGTTTAGAGCTTAGGCCCAAGAACTAGTAATTAGACTCTGAAAGCCCAGGCCTTGTTATATCAAAGGTCATTGAATATTGAAATAAAATCTCCATGGATGCAGTTGAAGATTCCCAGTCACATCTTGACCTTACTAGCCAAGGGCATGCCAAACTTTTTCTTGCCTTTTCTTGACCTTGCTCCCTCCTTCTGCTCCTGAAGTGAGGTGGAAGAGTCAGCATGTGGATTTCTTGTCTCCAAGTTTCTGATCCAGCTGAATATCAGCCTTACAAACGAGCCAACAAAACAGCTGGTTTTTATCTTCACAGCTCCTCTGATCTGATGCAACACTGAAGCACTTATGTTCTCACAAGACGACTGCAATTGGACCGCCGTTTTTGGGCCATAGTTCACTTCTGGGTAATTAAATTAACCAGAAGACAACACCCTCACTGAGATAGAGGGAATGCAGAGTTTAGTCCTCTGTATTTGCTCATCATTAGCCCAGAGTTTGTTCTTGCAGGTCCACAAGGGAATCCATTTCCAATTAAATCCAACTCTCTTTTTCCCTCTCTTATAAATGGAGGATCCAGTATATAATCTCATAATTTAAAAAGAATTTTATTTAAAAAAAAACCCAACGTTCACACATGTTTCTTCAGTCAGTTACAATCATATAATACACCTGTCTTTAATTGTACTGCAATAAACATTAATAACAAGTTAGTGGTGCAGGTGAATCTATTGAAGGCCAATGGCATCCTGGCCTGCATCAGGAATAGTGTGGCCAGCAGGACTACAGAAGAGGTGGTTTCACTGTACTCAGCACTGGTGAGGCCACACCTTGAGAACTGTGTTCAGTTCCGGATGCTGCAGTATAAGAAAGACACTGAGGTGCTGGAGCAGACCCAGAGAAGGGCAATGAAGCTGGTAAAGGTTCTTAAGAATAAGTCCTATGAAGAGCAGCTGAGGGAGCTGGGATTGTATAGCCTGAAGAAAAGGAGGCTGAGGGGAGACCTTATTGCTCTCTACAACAATCTGAAAGGAGGTTGTAGAGAGGTGGGTGTTGGTCTCTTCTCACAAGTCACAACTGATAGGACAAGAGGAGATGGCATCAGGTTGTGCCAGAGGAGGTTTAGGTTGGACATCGGGAAAAACTTCTATATCAAAAGGATTATCAAAGACTGGAACAAGCTGCCCAGGGAAGTGGTTGAATTGCCATCTCTGGATGTATTTAAAAGACATCCAGATATGGTACTTAAGGGTATGGTGTAGTAGTGGCACTGGAAGAGTTAGATAATGGTTGGACTTGGTGATCCTAAAGGTCTTTTCCAACCACAGCAATTCTGTGGCTCTGTGATTCTGTGAATCTATACTTTGTGATCAATAATTATTTTCTTTTGAAGAATATAAACAAGGTCTAGATTCCTCCACATACTGAATTATAAAGCCACATTTCTTCCATCTATAAACTTCAGGAACTGCAAATAAACAATTATCTGCCACAGCATAACTCACATTTTAAAAGCTATATTCCTTTACTACATGTGCACAAATAATAGCTCAGAGTATAGAGAAGCATTTTGAATGAGCAATTTTGGATTGCTGATATGAAAATATTCTACAGAAACCAGAATTAACCATAATTAATTAGCTGATTTGCTCAAATTTCTACCTGCTGAAAATTATAAATCAAGTATTCCACTATATATAGTATTTGCATCTATACTTCATTTTAGTGTGCAATTTTATTTTCTGTAAAATATCTACTCAGCTACAGTTCAACCATCTACAGTACTATGTTGGTGTATGTCATAGAAGGTCCTGTTCATGGTACAGAAATTTGAAAATCTGTGCTCGTAACAAGTGTGAGAAAACACATATATGAATAAATTAATTCTGACAATGGAAGTCAGAAACAAACCAAGAAGGCATAAACACATTTATTTTGAAACTTAAATGAATATTTTCAACAATTATAAATAAAATAATTAACATCTTATACCACATCTTGTGCCACAAACAATCAACATCCTTGAATACTGGGTTATGGAAATTCATCCTAAGAACCATGCCACATTGTTTTAGTCATTCCATTATATTTTACGCCTTTGTATTGGCTTTCCTCCCACTGTTAGTAATCTGGATCCAGGGAATAATCTCCAGGGAACTATGAGTTTGTTTGGAGGGAACTGTTTTTTCCTCACATGTGGACTCTAACTGCTAAAACTCCAAACAGTTCCTCACAACAGTTATTAGTCTGAGCTAAAAAAAAAACCCAGTAATGGCTCTTCTCAGGGAAAGAAGGTATTTCAGCTGAATGAACGGAAACTGATACTGCAGAAGTGACTTGAGGTAAGAGCAATCCAGTTCTGCCCGGTTCCAGAAGCACATTAGCGTGGAAATGAAGAGGCAGAAAGCTGAGTTATATCACCTCATCAGCACTATCACTCACTGACTAATTTTCCCAACATGCAGAACACTATTTCTGGCTGTTTTCAGACAAATCTGATAACTGCCATGTTTCTGTTATCCTTGCTGCTATTGGCCTCATAGGCCATCCATATCATTATCCATAGGGATACTGGTGAGATCTCCAACAATAAGGAGCCTTCCCCATAACTTTGAAGACATTGCTAAAGAAGGATAAAACCATGATCAGCAGTTGTACAGCACAGGAAACAAGACAGAAGCAATTAGGAAGAATAAATACTAATGTTGGGCCCTATGACAAAAGTCCAGATTTAGATATGGGAATTCCCACCAACGTACCTGGAGAAGAACCTCTCTGGGCTCCTAGAATTCATTTTTCCCCACATAAACTTGTAATAACATCTTTTTAAAGTGTTGCAAAACCTTCTCTTTTTATTTTGTTTCTTTTTTTTCGCTGATGGTTCATGCACACTTGTTTAATTCTCTCTTAGATCTTCTACCTTGCATAGTTACTTCCACCAAAACATAATCTACACTTCAATATCTTATTTGCTAAAATATTTCAATTTACACATATGACAGGTTTAGGAAAAAAATAAAGTATTTGTATTTCTAAAGTTCTCACACAATTAAAATAATATTTCTGCCAGGATCATTTAATGAAAAGAAGAAGAATGTTTTTCTGTACTATATGTGTGTCTATACAAGCATATAGATCATAAAATATCAATGCACTAATGATAAAACTTTGAAAATTATATATTTGATGTAAATTTCTGTACTCACATTTAAGTATTTCTGCAGGTTTACATGTTCAGAATATTAAACTGGAAAGAGTTTGCATAGATTTTCCACTGCTCACTGCAGCCACCAGCAGCCTGAGTACACAAAATCACAGAATCATTTAAGCTGGAAAAGAACATCTCACATTTCAGAAGTCCTTGTTGTACTTGCCACTTATTCCACTGAGAATACATATGTGTTGTTCCAAGATAAAAGATGCTAAATTGCTACACATTACTACAATTCCAATATAAAATATTCCTAATACAATTCCAGAGGGAAGAGAGATTAATTCCTACTCTCTTTTAAATGGATTAACATATCCAGTAAATCGTTTCCCGCCCTCTCCTATTTCATTGGAAAGATTTACAGCACAGTGTGGTTCTAGCTGGCTGTTGGGCATTTCTGGCTGACTGCAGCATCACACGATGCCCTAGCCAGAGAGGTTGGTTTGCATTCTGATCAGATATGGATTTGCCCAGCCAAGCCTTGGCATCACCATGGCCAGAGTAGGAATGAGTTATTCATCTTCAGTCTCACTTGGAGAGACTTCAGTCAACCTGTTTTGGACCACATATCTGGGCTCAGGCTCCCTGTGGTGATGAGCTCCCTTGGACGTCAGATGCCTAAACCCCTCTGAGACTTGGATCTTTAGACTGTGATGACACAAAATCTGTTATCAAAATGTCTAGGGAAGGATTTTCATTAAAATTGTTGTGAGGCACCCAACTCCTGTTACTTGCTGTAGCATGGCATTTAATGCCCATTTTGTCAAAAATCTCAGATGACATGTCTGTTTGTTTGACAAGAAGGTCAAAAAGATTTTTGACAATTGGAATTCCACCCATCTATACTGTTTTATATAAGGCAAACTATTTGGAAGAGATGTATTACTTCTAATGAAATTTTCAGACAATGCTACCCATGTGTGAGAGTGACTAACTGTCTACAGCCTGCAGTTAAGATGTTGGCTTGAGATGGGTAGAGAAAGGACTGATATCTAGATTCAACCTAATATTTTAACCACCAGACTGTCATATCTGTGCCCAACTCAGGCAAAGAAGGCAAGATTTGAAGCAGTCTGACCTCCTTGAAAGCTCAGGTTACTTGCAAAAAACGTATGAAAACAAGATACCAGACTGCTATTAAATCTATTGATTCAGGGTACTCCTGGACAATTTAAGCTCTTGTGAAGGCAGCAGGTAGCATAAATGTATATTAAAAAAAAAAGAGATCAGCACACTCCCACACTCCTGCCATTTAAGGACGTTAAATAGGATGTATTTTAACATATCCAATAAAATTGGATGCCAACCTGGAACCATTTGGTTTTATCTCTGAAAACTCAAAGTCTTGCCGTATTTCCATGGCAGAATGAGTTACATTTCAGTCTTAAAATGCAGTATTAGTAACAAGATTCAGATGACTCATTGCAAAATAATGTTTGAAACCTCATGTGAAAATCACCTGACCAAATGTAAATGCTTTCTGTCTGCATCTTAGCTAGTCAACTCAAGCTCCGTTTAGACTCAATGGAGAAAAACAGATCTTTTAGTACAACTCATCTTAGTCATTTTAGATACTGACATTAGGATAAACTGAGTTGCACTTCAGCAGTCTGCTTCTCCCCACTGACTGTAACAGACTTAAAGTGATAAGCTAGACTGTAGCTGTTTGTAGTTAGATGATTGAATCCCATTTGTTCAATCTACTATAGTTAGTAGAGTACAAAATTTATTTACCACATATGTCATTGCTTCAGTGAGAATGGATAGACCCAACCTTTGTATTATTTTTTGATCTGCATCTGGCTGTTCTTAGAGACAAAGGTTTCAGAAGATGGACCCTAGTTTTGAACCAGAAGGGTTGATATTGTGTTCCTCTGTCCCTAATCTCAGCACTGAGAACATCATAAAATGTAAAGGGAAGGAAAAAAAAAATAGCTTAAAGTTTGAAATACAACAGCGTGACCATCAAAAGAAAGGATCCTAGACTTAAGAGCTAGAGAAAAGACAGACTTACAAGATAAGGAAAAGCTAAACAATTTAGACTGAGCCTCTTATGACCCAGTTCAAATATTTCTGGTGGGTTGCACGAAGCTGACCTACTGTGTACTACATAAAGCAAGAAGTTGAAAAGGTATGAAGAAAATGCAGTTAAAGGAGCTCATAAATGAGATTGACCCTACCAAAGATTTGCAAAACACACTAGAAGCATAAAAAAGTAGCTTTTAGAAATGCAGTATTTCTAGTTATTATCTGCAATTGCCTACCATAGCAGAAGGGATTATGTTGTTCTTAATTAGAAAGTGTACCAACTGTTTAAGAAATTTAATTTCAATTTGGATTAAGCCAAACATTTAGGTGACTGAATTTTTATTTTAAAATAAGCTACAATGAAAGAGGAAGCAATAAGAAATATAAGCATTGTATATCATATATCAAGTAGTTTATAGTGGCATTAAGTGATCATGTAAAGGTCACAAATAACTCACATTGTCATAAGAAGACATAACATCCTTTTGTGTTTGAGGCAGGAAAGATGGGAAAGCTCAGATTTCGTTCAGGAACTGCCCAGCCTTTTTATTGACATCTCTTGGGCTCCTGGGTCCATGCTGTGTAATTTTGTGTGATCGAGTAAGTCACATAACATTCTGTACTGAGGCCTGGGAAATATGAAAGGGCTGTTGCTTCTGAAAACAGAAAAATGCTGTAAATTTTTTCTTCTGTTTAACAGAACAAATGATATTTTAAATTTCCCTGTAAAACATTACTGCACAAATATTTTCACGAGTAACCCACATGCCAGGCAAAAAATGATCAGCCTTTGTCCAATTTTACATGGTCCATTCTTTCTTTTGAACACAGAACATATGAAGCTGTATCTTAGTATGCATGCAAGGGGTTTAGAGTGAAGAAAAATCGTGTATCCCTGTGTGGAACAACTTCAATTTAGACAAAAGCAAAGGCATAGACACAGCCTGTGATGTATCCATTAGAAAAAAGATCTTTGTGCAGGCAAATATCTCTCCTGGAATTAAAATCCCATAACTTAACCTCTACATCATCTGTCTTTTTTGGGTGTCGTGGTCCATCTCTTTTCTGAATGCCACATTTGGAAAGCAATTTGAAGCAGAACATCTTCCGCTACTACAATATTATTTTCTCTAATGAACTGTCTCTGTTTTGTGCCAGTAACAGCTCTGCTTTGTGGTCAACTAACATACTACTCATAGCTACTATATATTCCTCATGGGACACATTTCTATATTCCCAGTGCCTCTACTGACAAAAGAGTTTTAGGTGGATGAGGAACACAAGATATGGCCCTGTTCCTAAAAGAACTCTGACAAATGGCCCAGGCCATGCATTTAAGCTTTATGAGCAAACATATAACACAGATTGAGAAACTGGTAAATAAAAAGGAGAAAAAAATCCAGTACAGAGCTTTTTAAAAAACTAAATATTCCTCCACAATAAATGTGCCAAATATGTAAACCTACTTTATGGTGGGGACAGAAATATTCAGTGTACCTGTTGAGAGAAACATAAAAACAAACTGGTAAAAATATATGAGCCTTAACCAGTGTAGAGTTATTTGCATTTATGAAAAAATGCCATAAAGTTCTAGATTTACAATTTAAATGATAATCAAACAACTATAAAAATGCTACGCAAGTCACAGTATAATTTAGCTACTTAACGAATCAAAGTATTAAAAAGGCAGCCTATCAACCTCCACCCATTCCTCTCCCAGTCTTTTATAACATGGTCTTAAGCTTCACCCAAGTCCTGTCAGACAATTAGCTTCTGCGACATGAGAGTAGAAAGTCATAAAGTAAGCCTATTTTATACAAACTCATGCTTTTCAGCCCTATATCTGCTGATTGTTTTGACTGCTATGCTTAAAACAGGATAACCTTCATGAATTTTTTTGCAATAAGTAATTTATTAACATGAATTTCTCAATGATATCTAAAGCCTTAAAGTTGCCAAAGCTACCACTGGCTGTACTGCGGAAAGTCTGCATACAAAGTCAGAGTGAGAGGTAAACTGAACACTTCAGTTTGGAGAAAACGTAACATCTATGTTTAATTTGCAAACAGAATGGGAGCACCTTTGACTGAAGCATGTTTTTTGTTTTCTTCAGTGCAGTCTTGTTACTTGAAGCTTAAGTACACAAATCAGTGGGTAGTGAAGGACAAAGATATTTTGGTATCCAATTATACATACATTGAAGTACATATAAGAACCTTGTTTCTTCAGCTTTAGAAACAAACCCCGAAGTAACGGAGAGCTACTGGAGAGTAAGCTGTAGCATGCAGTAAACAAAAACAAACCCTTTTTAAAAATAAAATAAAGGTCATATTATTTACCGGCAAGAGTTGCAGGTTTCTAACCGTCTCCACAGGCATAGTCATTGAGATATTTCTCCAAGTTAGGCAGCATTAATTGTTCACCTTTCCTCCATTTGGATCTGATAGTTGAGTGTTAAATCTGTAATGAATTCCTACATTGCAGAAAGTTGACAGGATTATTTCATAAATCATGGAGATAGAACCAAAAAAGGCAACAAAACCCACAAACTGTCTCTTAGCGATTCAGAAGTAGAACTAAGTGATCTCTTTTCCCTGCGGACCAGCTGGGTGGGCGCTGGAACACACTGTCAGTCATGGATCTGTTGTGCCCCTCTAGGTGAGAAGAGTGCTGAGAAAATAAAAAAGAAAAAAATATTTTAAGAAGGAAAAAAAGAGGTAAGAAGCACTTATAAGATTCCTGTGAGAGCTCACAGTCTACACATGACTGAGGATGGTATCAGTACTCAACATTACACCAACAGTTCATGAAGAAAAAGGAAGTTAATCCCCTTTCTGTGTCTGAATTAATCAGCCAAAATAGAAAACAAAACTGGCAGGACATTGGATGTTTATGTGCCAGTTTATGGGGCCTCCATAAACCAACACCAAGAGAACACAGCTAACAATATTGCTGATTAAAACAGTAATAACTGTTCGGATTTTACATATTTAGCAACTGAAGCTACTAATGTGGGATCCGGCCTGCAAAACCAAATATGAAGTTAATTAAGTATCTAACAAATGTTTGTGAAGCTACAGAAAGAAAAGCATTTGGTTTTCAATTTCCTTTATAATGTCCCCACCCCATGAATCCCCCCCCCAGGCCCATTTCCTTTTCTTGTTCAAATTGAAGAGCAACTTTCCCAAGAAACTTAAGAGCTGGATTTTAGAGCTGGTCACTCAACCGAAGCTAAATTTCAGTGAGATGTGAACACCTCAGTCAACACGTTTCTTCCCACCTAAATCAGGCAGTGATTAAAGATAAGAAGTAGTTGATAATCTGAACAGTACATAAGAATAATACATATTGCAAAAGAAAAAAAAAAAAAGGAAGAAAAAATGTATCATCACACTAATCACACTACTCTCTTCAGGGGATCTTTCTTTCCTTCTCATACCACAAAAGCCAAGAAACGATTGCAGTTTTTGTCCAAGCTCTGTCAGCCTTCCAAATGGAGACCAAATCAATATTTCTCTTGCACTTGTCCCAAGGACAGAGTGCAGCCTGTTTTCATTAATGAAGCCGCTCTTGAGATACCCCTGGGTAATCAAATGAAGGTCTGGTTATAATTATAGGCTAGATGCTGGGATGCTTATTTTAATGTAGCGAGCAAGGGTAGCAGTTGCAATGAAAACGCTGGCTGTAACAGGGGTTACGAGTGAGGCTAGTTTTTGAGGGTCTCCACAGGGTTCATGCTAACCGGGCTAAAGCTGCCAGGGATATGCCAGCCCCAGCCTATACAACAATCTCATCTTTACTTGCTTCTGTTATGGAGCTCGTATTTTCATTTAGTATTAGCCGTTGACACAGTAGAAATATAAAGAATGAACATTTTACTGTATTTCTCAAGGTTGTTCTCAAGGACAACGAAATAGGCAAATGTTACAGTCTTAAAGCATCATGATACTATTACCATTTGCTAATCCAGTCTCCTGTACAATGTAGGAATCCAGACACCATTACTTTCTCAATCTGTTCTTTAAAGCATGCTCCTAAATTGGTGCTTGTCTCTCTATGGAAGAGGAGTATTTTCACATGTATGCTTTGTAGACATCTCATCTACAATAGAACTTTAACAAATACATGCCTATTTTAAGCTCATTTCCCCCCATTTCTAATTCCAAGAGACTCCTTCTGGTAGACCACAAGTTTTTGCAAACCACATGCCAACATTTTCAGAACAAATGAGGAGAATAAAAACTGGAATCAAGTTGTACCAACAGATGAATATCAACAGAGCTGGTGTGAAAAGCAGTTTGTGATTTTCAGACCTGAATGGTAGTGGCTGTAGAGTCTCCATAAAACGATCAGATCGAATGATTAAATGAAGTTGTATATCAGAAGAGTTCTTTTCTTTACAACATTCATTTGATAGCCTAAATAATTTCATTTCAGATAACTAATTGAAAGGATTTTTGCAAGCACTGAGTTCTGGTCTGATTTAGTTGTTTGGACATTAGTGAGCAACACAGTTGGTGAATATTTCCAGAAATCACATCCTTCAATCCCAGCTTGCACTAGAGTATATTTGAAAGAAAAAGGGAAAAGTAATATCAATAAATAGAAGAGCATAGCTCAAACTCAAAATGGGAGGATACTTCATTAGTTTAAGTCTTGAAAAACAGGGTTTATAACTTTATTCGGCTGTGGCTGTTCTAAGGTAGGTCAGTACAAAAACAGCTACAAAAAAACAGGAGGATAGTGATCCTGAGATTTAAGGTTTGACTGTATCAATCAGCCACATCAAAAGTTAAACTACAAAGAGGCAGTGCTGCTCCGTGTATCATGATTCCTTACTGCCTGTTTAGATTACCATAAGAATTTCAGGGGTTCTATCTGATTTCTCTTCTACAGCATCCTTTGCGTAGTGCAGGAGAACCAAGTGAACAGTAGGGTGCATCCAGGAAGTGAAGATGAGGCATGATATTTGGTTTCCCATAACTAACTACTGTTTGAAGAAAGATCCTGCATCCTGGGAGCACAAAGGCAGTGAGGTTTTCCTGAGCTGCCTTCCAGGAGTTAATAAACACTTCTGCCAAAATCAGGACTCATCTGTAGGAGGCCCTGTGCAGGCATATGTTAAGAGAGAGCAAACCCCAAACCTAACCCCAGAGGACCCACGTTCTAAATAGACCAGAAAATGTGTGGAAGGCCTCAAAAAAGGCAGCTCAGTGACTAAACCAGGAATAAAATCTGGGTTTGTGGGCTCTTAGGAACCTCTCTGCCTCTACGAGCACTGAGTTAATTTCTCTGATATATCCATTCCCATATGACTCAGCTGAAAGAAGTACGAAGGCGAGAAAGAAAGTAGCCTAGAACATCTCTGGAATAAGTTAGCTCTTTACATAGCATTATTTCATTTGCTATTTCATTGGAGTGAGCAAGCTAGAGACCTTGCTACGATTCTGTAGCTAAACAGCCTGGCATAAAGTAGAACGACACTTATTTAAAACAAACAAATGTCAAATTCTTGCCTGCCATAGATCCTGAACGCTCAGGGGTTGCCCTTGCTTGAACGAGGCATCAATGGCTTTCAGCAGAGCACAATGACGTACGTCCTTCCATAGGGTTGGACACATGCCGTTCTGCTGGATGTACATCGTGTTCCGTGGACACACTAAATCTGTGACTCAGAAGGAAAGTATTGATAGTGGATATGGCAGCAGATTGCACATGGCATTGAACTTTACACACTAGGCTTGCTAGGAGATATTGCCACCTATTGTTTTCTATCTTGATTGCATTGCTTTCTTAATAAGCAGTTGGGCTTGCTGCATTTTAACAATGTTCTAGACAGAAACTTTATGAGATTAAAATCTGCATTTTGTTATTGCAGTTAAATAAACAGATGACTTTCAAGGAGTAGTGGGTCTTTATCTGCCTTAGTGGTTTCTTCAGCAAATGTCACTGTAATATCCAAATTTTGCATGGACCTGTAAAGTCAAGCTTATCTCAAATTTCATAATATTTTCCCTCCTTAAGTTCTAGACAGTTGTGCATGTTTCATCTTTCCTGTGAAAAGTCTCTCAGTTAGTTAGAAAAGTGTATATAAATGTATGTTTCTGCTTGGTTTAGAAATAATCAGATGCTGTTATACTAAACTGTTTTGTTTGTTCTAGAGAAAAAAACAAGCCCAAAACCTCTTTATTAGGTATATGCATTTGTTTTTCTTTTGGATAGTTTATTTACTACAATACAGATCCCTGACAACCAAAGCGTTTCATGAATTTGTCTTGATTTTGTTTTTGGTCAGAAAGATGCTTGACTAGCCAATCTATTTAGTTTCAAAATTTGCCCATATTAAATGAAAATCATTAAAAAAAGGAAATAAACTAAAAATTCCCTGGAAATTAAGTGACATTTTTTTCACTTCATATCAAATTAAACATTTTCTTGAAACCAACCATCTATCTCTCATTGCTTTTTGTCTCTTTAACACGAAACAATTTTATTCTCAAATGAGGTCTCAACTATTCTTAACAGCATTTTTTTTTTCTGTTAATAAAAAATGGAAATATGTGCTTGATTTAATGATCAGCTTCCTCTGATCCTTGTTGTATGACTAGTTGCAAAGTTATTCTGCTGCATCTGTCTTGAAGTGGCTTGAAGATTCGAAAGCAGATACTGATGTAGCAATATGAGGGTATGGAAAAGCAAAATGAAAGTCCTAAAATAACTTGGAAGCTGCTGGATGAACAGGAATGTTACTGTCAGGGGAATTTCCCTATCAGGTTTTCAAACCACTGTCCCAGTCTTTATGAGTGGCATTTTGGTGTATTTGTACAGTTCCCAAAGAAGGAGACGTGATATCAGGACTTATTCATCAAGACATTGAACACAGGCTATCAGAAGAAAATGTGGCAGCTAGTTGCACATGTCTGTCCAGCAGAGCAGCCTGGTTTTTGTCACCATGAAGCCAAGCTGTGGCACACTGATCCTGAGAAAGAACAAGAGTCCTGAGGGTCACAGCAGAGCACAGGCTTTGTGAAACGGCACAGTGGGAAGAGACTTTAAAAATTCCCAAACAACAACAACAACAAAACCTTATGCAGAGAGAGACAGAAGAGGACCAAACAACTGTCCACTGTGTTCGTGATAAAAACATCAAGTGTGGTTGTAGCCGTAGCCAAGCACAACAACAGAACTAGGACGCGAGTTCAAAAATACATGGTGCTTTGTCAGAAATGACTGGACGAATTAGTTCACAGCTTTAGACAGAGACCAAACAGTATTCATTATCTCAACATTTAATTATATCTTGAGGCGAAAAGGAGGAAAAATCGTCTTCGAGATCATTTCTTCTTACTATGCATTATAATGCATCCTCTAATAGATTCATTATTTCATCCTATAGTTAGATAGGGGCCATTGTTCCTGAGCCTTATTCATTACCGGGTTCAAGAAAATTGTTACATGATTTCTAAATTACTTACAGGTTAATTTGAGAAACTTACAATAAAGTAATAGGGAAGTCAAGATTTGTAAGCATTATATAGAAGAAAGATGTTAAACAAAGGAATTATGCTGCTCATGGATGTAACTAGGAAAGAAATTTAGATTATATTAGTGCAGAACCACTGTCCAGTTTTTGTAGATTCATGTAATCAATGGATGTTCCATCTCCTATCATCTTTAGATCATGTCTTTCTGGGAAGAATGCATACATTAAACATAAAAATTGTCTTTAATGTACAGATACATAAATAAACTTGTAATTTAGTTATAAAGCAAGGTTAGATTAACTGATGTAATAGTTTCTCTGCCTTAAAACTCTCCAGACCAGAAGCAGCACCCCAGAAAAGGAAGAAAACTTTACAGGACATTTTCTTAATTTTCGTCATATTCATCTCAGAACACTTTGAAAGCGTAGCATAATAGTAGCTGAAGTCAGAGGCAATAAACTTGTATGACTCCATGTCACTTGGGAATGGGAATGGGAATGGGAATTCAGCTGTAGTCCTAGAGCTTTCCATGATAAACGTTCTAAGGCTTTGTTTTTAGAAGTTACAAATGGGTGGAGACTTTAGTGACTTTTTGAAAACTTTGATTTAAATTTAATATTTTTTTTTGATACTTAAATGAAACTTAAACCTCATTAGATTGTGTCTTTGTGTTTGTAGGAACACTATGCGGAATTTCACAGCTTGCCAGGCTTTACAGAGATTAATTTTTATTTTATTATTTTTTTGCTGAAGGAGCAAGAATTGGTATATAGTTTCCCTGATCTTTTGTGATACTGATGGTTTAGTTTGTATCATACAGACATTCGTCTGTTGTGCTGCAGTACATAGATCTTTTTTCTCTGCCATATGATCTATTGGATCTATGGAGGAATGTCCATCACTAAATAAATAAATAAAATGAAAAAAAATAGACATTCTACTAGCTGCTGAATTGCCTCAGGGGAGACTAAATTTTCATGAACTCACACAGTGTTATCAGTGCTAAGTATATATTGGAATGTGTATTTTATATATTAGAATTGCGTATTTTTATATTAGATTTTTTTCTACTTTGATTAACTCAATAAAATCACTAAATCTGACTGAATTTAAGATGATAGAATCATAGGATAATGCAGGCTGGAAGGGGCCCCAGGAGATTATGGCACTTGCTCACAGCAGGGTCAGCTGTGAGCTCAGACCAGGTTCCTCAGGTCTTGTCCAACCAAGTCTTGGAAACCTCCAGGGACGGAGTCTACACACCCTCTCTGGGCATCCTGTTTCTGATTTTACATATCTTGATATATTGAGAAGATAAAATAAAAATATGCTTATTTAGTATGGTAAGTTTATTTCAGACTGAAATAAATCACATTTCTCATTTCCAATAGATAAAAGAAAGTGAAGGCTAAATTCATCAGACTCAATGGGAGGAGGCAGTACTAATCCTCTCCTACCCAGTAGCAGAGGACTACAGAATACGGCCAAGATATCTGATACTGCCTCAATTCTCTAATTTGTTTCAGGGCATCAGAAGCCATCTCTTACTGCTTCCAGAAGAATACATTCATTTATACACCTGCAGGCTAGAGGGGTGGAAGGAAGGCATGTTGTTTTGACACTGGAAGTGGGTGGATTTGAACTGAAATCGCCAGCAAGCAGACGGGTATCTTCATTACTAAGTAAACTTCACTGAGACTGAAATCACTCATGATGGAGCTAGATCACTATGTGTATTTAAATAATCATGAAGACAGAGAACAAGAGCATGAAAGTGATGTAGTGGCCCAGCAATTAGCCATGTACCCAGTAAGTCCTAATCTGTGTTCTGTGACATGTTTAATTATTATTTTCCAGTTAGAACTCTCATGTTGCCAGAAGAAATATGTCTTACTATATCCAATAGATAGTCATTTTGGCAATGTCTCAGATGGTATGATGGTACCATTAAAATGTCCAGATGGCAGAAAATGGAAACAAGGTACTTTGCAATCATACCAAAATCTCTTGTCTCTAAACTTTTTGATGAAAAGATGGTACCTTATTCTCCTCTGATCCCTGTACTCTTCCATGTGTGTGTACTTCCTATGTATGATAAAAATTGCAGTTTTCAGTAAACTTGTAACAAATCTGAGTTTAGCTAGAAATTCTACATTGCTCCAGCCTGAACCATTTCCCACTCTCTTCACAAACACTTGGCCTTGGGCTTATCCTTGTTATACGTCCTATCAAATCTAACGTCGACTTGTTCAGTCAACTTCCACTATCACTTCACTAATGGTGCCAGCTCTTATCATCATCTCACAAACGCCTCTGTAACCTTTCCCACTTCCCCTCATGCTTGGGAAGAAATTCTCATCCATATTTTCAGTCAGGATATTGTTACTTTTTCTACCCTTCTTCAAACCTGCTTCTAGTGAGACACCAGCAGTGTGCATATTCAGGTCTACCAAGATTGCACATTATTTAATTTTACCTTGTAGATCAGGACTCTAATGCTCTTTTAGGACTTACTACACATAACTGTAATAGAATTAATAAGGAGTAAAAACTCTTACGGTAAAATTGAGAAAGGTAAGCCTTCTCTTCCAGGAAGGTGAATCTGCTTCTGCCTAGAATTGTGTATCGCAGCTTAGCTGAAGTACAGTTTAAGATCAAAACTTAAATCTCCAGTAGTTGTTTGTCTAGGAAAGAATAACCTATGAAGTGGCACAAAAATGCCAAAGGATGTGCATTGTCAGAAATACAATTTAGACAGATAGGCTAAACCATAAATGAGAATGTGGCTTTAAATGACCAAAACTTTTTCTCTTTTAAGACACTTCACTGACTCAAGTGCATGTTGTCTAAAGTCAGATTGATTTCAGATTCTTTGATATGTTTATTTGATTTTATTTAGTAAAAATTTGTATGCAAAAATATTTTGAAATATTGACTTAACTGGAGTGAAAAGAAAACACTGGAAAATTGAGATTTCCTACTGGGTTGACTTTCTAATTTTTTAAGGTTAGAACTATCTGGCATAAGTGTTTCATAGAGGCTGAGCAGATCTGAGAAAAGAACATGGAAGCATACTCAGAAAGCCCTTGAGTTCCTGTTCCATGGCAGATAGATAAATCCAATAGGTATTAACAAGGAGGTTCTTGTAGGATCAAAGCTGTGCCTCTAAGCCTAGACTGAGAAATATAATGCAGATGGATGAATGAAATGGAGAGGGGCAATACAGCACCTGCACCCAGCCTCAATCATTCAGAAACCACAAGTCATGCCACAAACAAAATCTCTTTTTGTTTTGGGTTTTTTTTGTTATTAAAAAGAAATGAAAAGGACCATTTGTTTTTTTCAGTCATTAGATCAGACTGGTGTAACGGTTTTTGCCATTAGTTCACAATCTCTTCGCACGACTCCAGGAGCCAGACCTCAAGCAGAAAAACCATCAACCACTAACAGCCTCAATCTAGGCAATCTTACAGGAACAATACAGTCAGTCCCTCAGCAAGCCAGGAGGACACCTCTGCTTTCTGCAGCTCTGAAAAAATGAACATTAATAAGGAAGGCCACCAGGAAAATCTCATACTTTCTTGGTCCTTCTCTACCCAATCTGTTGCTCTCATCACCACTAAGCAACTGGAGATCTGGTAAAAGCTGAGGTTTACTGTATGGATGGCTCAAATGACCTTTGGTGACAGAAAATGCTTAAGATTTAATTTTTCTGTGTCAGATCAAAGAATAAACATCAGTGGTTATGCAAAGTCTGAAGTCATCTTAAAGCAAGTTTTAAAATATGACTTCAATATGATTTTGTTCTTTAGTAAATATTTTAAAATATTTATACAAAATGCTTGGTCTGTAGGAAGACTTAAATGTCATAGACTGAGAGAGTCTATGGTACAAACATCCTAATCATAATACAACGGACTTCTTAAGAATGCTGCTTCCATGTCATTATCTTAATCTGAGCCAAGATTTTACCAGTTAGTGAAAGTAAATGATTCTTATATACTCCATTTTAGCATTTCACTCACTGACTTTATAAAATCACCAAATTTACTTGTTTCTGAGGCAGGGATTCCCTTCCCTTTAAACAGATAAAAGTAGTGGTTATTTTCCAAGTAGGGAAAAATGCAAATGCCCTTTCTGTTGGAGATCTAAGGAAACATTGATAGACTTCAACAGAAATTAATATTAGACAATATCCTCTCAATAGGTATTTTATAGAAGAAATCATCACATAGAATCCCTCCACTACATAGCCGAGATATATTTTAAACATCAATTATACATAAACTTCTACTCAAACATTTTAAACAGAAAACTAATATCTTTTTGTAGAAAACGTGAGTCCGGTTCTTTTATATGTTACAGGGACATTTTGTTAGCAAACTATTCATCTTATAGAGTATAAAATGTCTGCTTAAAATGCACTGTAGAAAAATAAAACTATCTGTGCCTATTTTCCCTCAAAGCTATAAAGAATTTTGAACATTCAATTAATTTTGCATTTTTACCAGTCTTCAACCTTTGACATGTTGCAGACAGGCACATTCTTTCAAAACATAATGGGTATGTTAAAGTAAAATAGCCCACCAGCAGCCTGGCCATGAAACAGTCCCACAGGTTGTTCTAGACCTGGCCCAGAACTAACTGTATTAGAACTAGCCAAGCAAATGTGCCAGCTCATTTTCTAACTGCTGGAAAATTCAATTCCAGAACTGGCATATGGGTGTTACAGCTACCCAGCTTGCCTCAGAATGGCCAGATTTAGAGTCAACAGAAGAATAAACCAAGGAATATCATTTGCATCCCACACCACACTGAAACCTCTAGAGGCAGCCAAGATGATACTGCTGTGCTTAGTTATTAATGATTTAATACATGTTTATTTCAACACTTCGTGTCATCATCCAGCGAATTCCTGAAAAGACCATAACAATGGAATTTACCAGATTAATGCTTCATCTGTGCAGAATGCACACAGCTGAAAAGTAGAGGAAGTTTCTTGACACCATTTCTGGTAACCATGTATTGCAGAACTAATTGTAGTGAGGACTAGAACTCAAAATTTGAGGTCTGGATCCAGACTTTGCCAAAGTTCAAGTATGTGGGTTTGATCCAGCCTGTCCAAAATACAAGCTCCCCACTGACATCACATTTCTAATAGGATTTCTTCAATGCTCAGAACAGCTCAGATGCAAGGATTGATTTCTGTCTCATTTTCATTCAGTTGCAGTTTATGGATCATTGTTTTAAATCTTGGTGTACATTTATGATACTATATAAATAATAATAGTGACATAATAAACTGCAAAAACATGCCCTTTATAATGTTATTGTGAGTCAAAGACAAAATATAAAATCTGGATTTAATCTGCAATGTTCTGATCCAAACCGTGATTCTCCACTGTTTCAATGGTTTTCATTTTCCACAGGCACAAAATGAATGGGTAAATTAACTATTGGCTTACTGTTTCATCCAAGTGTGTGTCATCTTGTAAAATGCAAGAATATTACAAAGAGGAGAAAATAGTCTAAAAGATGTAGCAACTGCAAGTCAGCACGCATTATTTGAAATTTGTGTTCTGTGGCCAAACACTTCAACAGCAGTGACCACAGTCTATCAGATATAAATGTTTTCCCACCAAAAAGTGTCAGATGTTTGTAATTTGCTTTTAAGATTATATAGCCGTTGTAAAATTTTCAAGAAAGGGATCAGTGTTTAGATATGCTGTCATTGCGAGTATGTTTATTTAATCAGTTATCAGTAAATTGTTTAATTACTTAATATCAGTAATTTTTAAAATTTGTTGTCAGTAAATTATTGATAGCTGGTTTTATTTGACATGGCAACTCGGACCATATCAAATCCTTTTTCCACCCGATTTCACTTAATTTTAGCAAATAGCTCTTTATCTGGTGAGGTTTCGATGCAAGCACCAGGCGCAGAGTTGACTTCTGTTCCTTTCCAAATTTATTAAGATGCTGCTCCTGTTGCATGGTGTTCGCACGGCTTGGTTTAGCTGATTTTCACCGGCAGTGATATTGATCCCAAGTAGAATAACTTATGTCTGCATTTAGGTGAGAAGACAGTTTCCTTTGCAAAAGCAGCTAATTAAATTAATGCTCTCTGCAGTGAGATCCACAGCTGAATTATCTGCCTTGTTACTCTTAAACATGGTGCCTTGGTGCTAAAATTGTCTCACTGATAGGACTAGCAGAGGTGAATGGAGCTATAAATTGCAAGGTAAATAATGAGTCTGAGTTCTTCAGTTTTCTATAAGTAATTCAATGCCTTTGAAGATAAGTAAATATTCGATTTGTGATAAAAGAAGTCACCTGAGATCGCACTCACTTTTGCATATTTTTTCCAGGATATCAAACACAGAATATAACTTCTGAATTCTTGGAATAAGCTGCACAGAGATTTTTGATAAATGAGTTTCCACACACTAAGAATAGTTGCAATATATTAAATGTTGAACAATATAAAATTATTACTTTCCTTTGCATATTCTTCAGCACACTCTGGATGCTATTAAGTTACATATGCTATATAAACATCTCATATATATGATGTAATAATCATAGCACCCCAGGTTTGAAAAATGATCTATTCAGAGAGAAGGTATAACTTAAGACATTATTGCCTACTGGTGGTCATTTTTTCATTGCTGGGGACAACATTGCTAACTACAAACTTCAGCCATTCTGGGCCAAACGCTTTTTCCATTATTCAGTTTTCTTCCTGTTCCCTCTCGAAAAATGTCTCCTGAAATGACAGAAGAATGTTACTATTTGATTCTATAGTCTATACACTCTTTAGCTGAACATTTTGGCATTCAGGGCAATCTTTTTCAGATGTCAATCAAATTCTTCCATTCTTGTCCTTGTGTTTCCTGTGTCCTTGGTTGTCTTCTAACTACTACAGCTGCGGCTGTTAAGGAACTGAAGTTTCTCTTCCTAACTAGCAACGTTACCTCATGGTGATTGAGCAGTCATTCCTTTGGATGAACACCCAAACAGAATTCCCTGCCCTCTGTCCCAATAGCTAGGACTTCTAGTCTTTTTGCATGTTTTCTGAGTAATCCTTTTCTCTTAAGAGCCTCTTGAACTGCTCATTAGGGTCTCTACTATAGCTCTCAGGATCTCAGGATCATGAAAACCTCTCAGCCAGAAGCAGAGCTGGCAGTTAGCTCAGATAAGCATAAATGAAATTTTTCATTCTATTTTTATTTCCATCCCTCACACTCACACCTTAGCACTTTTGGGCACAGATCCCGATGTACTTAAATGAATATGTGTTTAAATTATTTTGTGTTTATTTTTATTCTTACACAACATCTCTGCTTCATTTTTTCCGTTGTTTTTTTTTTTTTTTTAGGGACTTAGAATGCTTCCAGTGCCATATATGTATCACTGGATAAATGTTTTTATATTATTCACTTCTGACCCCAGTGTTACATGGGAAATAGATACAAAGTGCCCCAGCACATACGCTAGGAAACAGTTAAGGATGTCCTCTGGTATGGCAGGGAGGCAAAGCACAGCACAAAAGGAAGATGTTCCCTTCAGTGTAAGAAACACTAGCCTGCAATAGTCCTTACAGACCTAAAACCCAATGGCCTATTTCTACTCCATTCACAGCATTTTTGTTCCATTGTGTAGCCATGCACTTTGGTTACGTCTCAGCTTACACTGACAGAAGGCAAAAGACATTTGGGCTTTAAAATGGTATTTGGCCCCATTTTTATAAATTGAAATCAGGGATTACTTTGCTGTTTAACTTCGTAGAGTAACAAAATCATTCCAATTGGAATGGACCTCCTGAGGTTTCTAGTTCAGTATCTCGCTCAGAGTAGGGTTAGATGTCATGTTGGTTCAGATTTCTCATGACTTTCTCCAGCTGTATCTAGAAAACCTACAAGAATGGAGCCTGCACAGCCTCTGTGGGCAGACTTCTCCAGTGCTGGACCATCCTCATAGTGAAAATGCTTGTCTTTATAAAACTCCCATGTTTCAGTTTATGACCATTATCTCCCATCACACACTTTCATGAGGTGCCTGATCTTCCTACCGATATGGGCAGGATACTGTTAGGTCCCCCAAAGCAGTTTCTTCTCTAAGAGAAGCAGGCTCATCTTCCTCAACTTTTCTTCTTGAGGCAAGTATTCCAACCCTGACCAGCCTGGTGGCTCTCCACTGTAGTCTCTCAAGGTTATTGATGTCTTTTAAACTGGAGGGCACAAAATTGGATGCAGTGTTCCAGATGTGGCTTAATCAGTGCCAAGTAAGAGAAAAATCACTTCTCTCAACCTATTGGCTGTGCTGTTGATACAGCCTAGTATGCTGCTTGCCTCCATCACTGCCAGGGTGCATTAAGCACTCTTGGAAAGCAAGCTCCAGTAAGAAGCTTTATGGATTTATAACCCACAGAGTTGCATGCACTAAACTGCGCTGTAGAGGGGCCTACCTCTCCCCATTCACTAAAGAGATCAGCACTGTGTGCTTGATGCTAGCTCATGTGAATTAGTCTTATGGGTTGGACAAAACAGGCATACTTTGAAACCATTCAAGATGTGATTTATAAAGTTTAAAAACCACTTTTAAACATGGTATACTACAAAATGGTTACTAAAGCAAGAAATTAATAGTCTAGTTAGGGGTATATATTTGAATACATATAATTTCAGAACAAACTTCCAAGGAAGAGGAAAACCCCAGTCCAAGCTGAAAGAATGGAAAAAGGATATATTTGGTAAAGAGTTCTACACAGTTAAACCTGAATTTATACTAAACAAAAGGCTATAAAAGAGTATTCTAATGAAAGGTGTGTTGAAGAAGGAACAGTCCTTAGGAAAGGATGGGTAGACAGCATATGAAACAAGCAGACATTGTTTCTATTATGAAACTGTTTAGGATGTAATTTTTTTTTTTTTGAGAATTTAGAAAGCATGAAGTATAAAACTTTAAGGAAAATCACCCATTCAGACAAAACAGATGTTTCAAGCAATCCCATTTTGATGTCCACAGTCTAAAGAAAGGTTGAGGAACCTTAGCTTTTAGTTCATATATCCTACTAATGTGACAGAACCATGAAGTTCTAATAAAAGAGCAAAAGATCCTTGTGGCAAGTGCTATTCTGTGTTCCTCTTGGAAGAGCAGAAAGTAGTGAGACAATCCACAATTTGAGGAAACCTGTTTCTTGTTACTTGTTCATTCTGCAGAATGCTAACGATTTATTTGGGATTGTCCCCCATGTGTCCTGCTCTGAAGGTCCACACAGAAGCGTAGTGATATCAGGAACACTCCTACTGGTTTTGATGGATTGAGAACAAACTTTTCCTAATCCTATTAATGGCCTGCTGTTTAGCGAAATCGTGTATTAGTCTACTAATAAATATAGAAAATCAATATTGCAGGTAGCTTTCTGTCAGAAACATAAACGAGTTGGGATAATTTATTTTTGCATTGGTTTGATTTGGAGCAGAAAGTACTTCTGGAGTGCCCCTCCTTTTGAAGGTACTTTCTATTTTTTCTTGCAACAGACCAGCCTGCCTAACAATGACCTAAGCATATTTGATGGCTGGGTTCTGTTATTTTCATAAGGGTTTTTAAGAAACGTGATGTCATGTTGCAGTGATATGCTGTCCAATTCAAGCGGATCATGAAAGGAGAAAGTGCATATGGATTTTCTTCTTTAGCAACTACTAGAAATCAAGTTCCTATGCAATTCACTCTCCCATTTAAAGTTCCAGAACCATGATGACGGTAGCTAGGAGCAGTGACATTACTTCAAATGCTTTCTTAAGAAAAATAACACTGTGTTTGAAACCAAACAGAGAAAAAGGAGCTGGGTTTTCAGAGTTCATGTCTGTATTTGATTGGCTGGCTTCAATTAACACATTAGACTTTATAATACATTTATGTCTTCATTTTTTAAATGAGAATAATTATGAGTTTATCATATCTATGAACATCTCTGAAGAGCTGCTAATAAGAGAATGTCTTATCAGTGTAAGGTATTATTACAACACAGTTGATTAATGGAACTATGCCTGCAGGGGAGGAGGTAGCGGAGGAGGAAGAGGGTGAAAATAGAAACCATACTTTTGTCAGATTCAAGGAGCTAGTGAAGAATGAGGACAAAATGTTACACTGCTTTGTAGAAAATTAAGGATCATAGCTACATCTATCACCATAAATGGCTTGCCTGAATTGCTTGCATTCTCTGTCTGAGCTGTAATATTTCACTCAACTAACCATTCGTTAAACACACATCCTGAAAGCAAATAACTTTAATGTAAATAATTTGTGAAGCATTGTTCCATCTGTTGAAAATGTGCAGTAGTAGTTTCGACCCTTGTCTAAACCAGGCAAGCTACTTTCAGGCAAGTTTGGGAGGTAAATGAACTGTCTGGCTGCTTTTCTTGGCAACATCCCTTATTAGTGGGAGGTGGCAGTAAAGAGAACATGAGGAAGACTGAAAGTGTTTACTTAAAACTTTAGCCAAATGGCTAGGGAGAGTTAAGATAAATCATAACTGTCAATGATGACAACTTTAGACTGCTACTAGTTCACTCCTGTTTATGCAGTTTTAAATGTTACACTTAGAAATGTTTAGGAGCAGACTGAATTTTTATTGACAGATGCCGTAAGTTGTTTAGATGTAAATATTTTGGACATGGTTCTAACAGTGACATGTAAGATTTGCAGGAAGAAGGCTGTAAAGCTTCACACAACACTTGAGAGATAATATTTTTTAAGAGCGTCTCCAAAGTATGCATCTGTGACTCATATTTCCCCAAAGAATAAGGTCCATAGATCAATTGCAGGCTTATTACACTTTCTCACACAAAAAAAGCCAAAATAAAATGCTACAGCAATTTACCATATGGGATTATTGAACTGAGTCACTTTTCTTTCCTCTTTTTTTCCCACTCTTGTCTGGAGCACCTTTCTCCCACTCTCCTGTTTTTTGTTTTTTGTTTTTTTTTTTTTTTGTTGTTTGTTTGTTTTGTTTGTTTGTTTGTTTTTTGGTTTTTTTTTGTTTGTGGGTTTTGTTTTGTTTTTTTTTGATGATGGCTCAGTTACTCACATTTAAATAGCAGTTAAGATGTCAGAGTAAATTAGTGAAAAACCAGAAGTTCAGCCAGTAACCTCAAGACTTTTTTTCTGAAAAGGTTGAGTCATACTGACCAATGCCATGAAATACAGGGAGTACTAAGTGAAAGATCAGGGTCAATTGATCAGGGATTTAGATCAATTTATATTTTGCTTTCAAATGTGGCAGCTGCTGCTTTTTTAAATACACTTACTTAATTTAAAGTAAGCAGCATGTCTAGATGCACTTTTGTTTATATAGTTCTATAAGATTTGCTTTATAGGCTGTATTATCGCAATACTGGTTCCAGGAGGAAAAATACCACAAGAAACAGAATAGTCTAACCTTGGGTTCAAATCCCTTCTCTGTTTAGAAATGGAAGTATCACTGAGAGACTTATCCTCCAAATATCTTCAATAGAGACAATAATTTTTAAAACACACAGATTTTAGCACAGAGATACTTCCCTATAGTTTGCTCATGTACTCCTATTTGGATGGACCAAAATGGATCTTCTCAGTGGAGTTTTAGTACATTGATGAGAAGCATGTTAACATAGATTTTTTTTTCCTCTTCTGCTGCTACATATGAAACCTCAGTTCAAGAGCATATTCTGTTGCTTGACACTGAAGTGCTCTAAACTCAAAATGTGGATTCTTAGCCTGCTCCAATCGACACCTGCTTAATCATGGAAAGACCTGAAATGTATTGTCCTATGTTGTCAATTTTACTTAAGATTTCCATTCTGCTTCTAGTGTTTTCCAGCACCTCTGTCCCTATGAGGCAGAACAGTATGGTTAATATCTCCTATCACAGTTCCACCAGATATTACAAAGCAGTTATTGATTTTCAAAACCTACTAGAAATAGAAATGCCATGCCTTCCCCTTCATGTCCCAAACTTCCTTCCAAGAGTAGGAATTGGGCTGTGGAAGAACTGGGTTTATTTCCTACCAGGCTACTAGCTGCTCAGGAATGGACGTATTTTTAGCTCCACCTCTGAAAGCTGTTTCACTTTTCAGAAAAAGTGTGAAAGATTCACTGTCACAGAGAAGGAGAAGGAATACACCTGTAGGAGCCTAACTCTAACTTTTACAGGAGATGCATGGCCAAGTAAGGTTTTTCTGAGCTTCTGTCATCAGTAATATCAGTGTACTCAAGGATTTCTCTGAGAAATTTCAAGCTCTTCCTTCTGGGCTTTAAATCCTTCTGGAGCCCAGGTCTCTCTGAATTAAATTAATCAGTCTAAATTCAAGGGAGCAATTCAGCTGCTGAAAAGAAAGCATTCAGTGCAGTTTGAGACATGGTAGAATCTTGCATGGCTAACAGACAGCTACAGTCCAAGGTTTAAAAGATTCATGTCCCCCTGGTGTGGCAGTGAGATTGCTGAAGGTCAAGCTATGAGGTTGGCTTACATGTCTTGTATGGATATCTCAATGGATCTGCAACACCTGACTTCAAGGAATTGAATTGCTCCTTTGCTATATTTATAGAAAGAGTAGAATTTCATTTCCTTCAAACAGCTAAACTTTGGAGAACTGTGACTATAAGATGTCTACATGTGAGTTTCACTCAGTGGAGATTCTGACACAGGGTCAGTTTCCTAAACATAGGCACATAGTGGTTTGTATTGCGTATTTTTCTTGGCCTGCAGCTACCATTCCAGAAAAAAATGGATATTCCAGAGGTTCTCTGTCGTATCTGCCAGTCCCATGTAGGTATTTCAGGTACACTCAGGCAGTCAAGATGCTGACAGATACATATTCTAAACAAATTAATTGAACAAATGGCTTGTAGTCAATAAATTAAATGGAATCTAGAGAACTGTCATATTCCTTCTAAAGAGCTACCCTGTGTCTTGCATTCTGCACTGACAGCACTATGATGGATTTAGTTCGCTTGCCCAAACAGAGTCATCCTATATCCAGATCAGGTCCTTTACCATAGGACCCATGGGGATCCCAAGAGAGCTAATGGAGAGAAGAGAGGACTCCTGGATGTGACTTGTTTCTTCCCAATGATCGCTAAAATCGATTAAGATGAGTCGATTCTATTTTATAATTCTGAAACCATTCTATTTTATAATTCTATGAGTTGCACACTAGAAGAGCCTATTTCTCGGTAGACTACAGAAATAGTCTAAAGTGACTAGATCAGTCAAAACTTGAGTGCATGCATCTAAAGACAGGGGTCTTCAGAACTCCGTTGTGAATTCAATTATCTCATGCCACTTGAGATACAGCAGATTGCATGTCATCTGCAAAGGGCTGGCAGACATAGTACAAAATCTACAAGAAATCAGCTTCCTTCTGCGGAGGATTTTATCTGGAGGTCAACTACAGCATCCTGAATCTTCTCAAATGACACCTGAAACCTGTGTCTAGCAACTGAATTGAGCCTTCTAAACAAAACTAATGTCCTTTCATGAAGGATCCTCTGCTACCAATTTAACAAACCACAGGTTGATTCTGGCCATCATGGCTGCTGATTTATAGAAAAAGGAAAAGTGCTGAATCTGAAAGTAGTGCAAATGGTTCCAAAAAGCACAGACATAATTGAAATTATAATCATTCTTTACCTTAACAATTGACTGGCTTTTATGTAAAAATCAAGTCTAAAGAAACTGACAGTTTCAAGATTAAAACATGAAAAATCCTTTAGTCTTTTAAAAATGTGAAGAGATTTTTAAGAACAGAAATTTTCCAATATATACATGGAAAAATGAAGTTCAAGATATTTTCAAAACTTGGCTTCATATTAAGCCTTTGAGATTCACAGAATAGCCAGTGTTAAACATTATAAAAATATTTTTTTATCCCAGAAAGAACTTCCTTTATAAATGATGGCCAATGAAAAATTATCACAAAATTTGGAAATCCAAGTTGGAATGGGAAAGGATTTAATTCATGGAATAGATGTCCTCTGACAACAAAATTATAGTCTACAATTTCAGTTACTTTACAAAGATTTTACAGATTGCTGAACATATTTTGAAAACTTCTGCTGCAAGAGTTTATTTGCATCAGAATACTCAGTACAAATCTGTAAAGATGAATCTGTTCATCCTTTATGGAGCAGCAGTGGAAATCTTTGAAGAACTGGGGACCCTTAAATAGAAATCTCGGGAGGAAAAGGCACTAGGATTCATGAAACACTTGGGATTGCTTTCCAGTAGAGTACTGGAAAGATTGTTTTATTCAGTTTAACATATCACAAATGAAATGAATGGATAATACAGTACAGCACTGCACAAAGTTGAAAAGGGCATTCTCAAGGAACTGCAGTCCCATCACTATGGTATTTAATACAGAATATAGTAAAGGACATGTTATAAAAGTAAATACATGGTGCTAAACTAACAGAGATAACAAGAATGATTTAGAAAGAAAAGGTCTTGGCTAACTTGATGCTTCAGGAGGCTGCAGACAAAGTTGATAAAACACAGCATAATTTATTTGGATCTTCAGAACATTTTGACAAAGTTCCATACTACTGCTCTCTGTTTAAGCTAAGAGTTGCCAGGATCTAGGGAAGTACATGGGAGTGGATAAAGCGCTGATGGAAAAACAGAAAACAGAGAAGTTATGTTAGATTGTGGAAAACTAGATTTACTGGGGCCCGACAGGGGTCAAAATTTAGGCCTCTACTGTTCATGATCTATAAAAATGATATAGGCTAGTAAAATACGCTGACAGCACAATGTGGAAGGAGCCGTGAACCTACAACGTAAAGCTAGAAAAATTCAAAAGTGTTTTTTTGCTTAGCTTGCTTGTTTTCATTGCTCAAAAAGCACTAATAATCTCCTTTGCTCTAGCTCGTCAACACAAATGCATTTTAAGAATGCCTAAGCTATAAGGTAAATAAAGTCAGGCCACAGAAAATAAAAAAAGTATTTTGGCTCATATGCAAATAATGCATTAGCGTGCCTGAAAGTCCTCATTACTTGGGGCAGAGCCAAAAATCAAAGATATAACTCCAGGTATGACATGAGTGAATTCTCTAGTTTTATGTCCTTGTTTTTAAAGAGTTCATGACTCAGTAGTGTTAACACAGGGGTGGCAAACAGAGCTCTGAAGTTCTAGAGATAACCTCAATAGGAAGAAGAAAATTCAAAACTATACTATTGATTCATCAAGATTCTTTCAGGATACCTTAAAAATTTTAAGATTTACTGTAACCCTAAGTTTGGTTTCAGTTAGTAGACTGAAAAAGGGTATTCACTGTTACTCCTGGTTGATCCTTGTCAGTCGAAGGAGTAGGACTGGGTAGACTTACATGCGGTTCCTGACATGGATTTCTCTGTCCTCATAGGCAATAGAAATAGATTTTGTGAAATGATAATGCCAATGTTTTATTTTTCCAATCTATAAATTGTTTAGATTTCTGCAACTTTGGGGCAGGGATCATCTCTGCTGGAACACACATTTTTTTTTTAAGTTAGTGGAGGCCCCTGCATTTAGAGCTCTAAGGTTTGTTCTGGTTCTTCTAGTTGATAAATGAAAATTCTTTAAAAATAGGACTTTGAATAGTAGGAGCATTGGTGGTGTCTGCATTTTTCTAGGTATAATACTATCTTGTGAAGCTAAAAGTTACCATGGAATAAAAAAATTACTTTTATTAATAAATTATCCATAGCAAAATGAGAGTCCATCAGACAAATAGACTGGAAATGAGAATGTAGCAGGGACTGCTCACAAGTTTTTCTTTCAAATGGCACACACAACAGCATATGACATCCAGGAAGAGAACTGAACCTGTAAGTGAAAAGAGGAATGTGAGGCAATGGTTTAACACTTTATGACCAGAGTATTCAAAATTACAACCAAAATATGCTAGGCTTGTTTCTGATTAAATGTTTTCATAGGAAAAACACATTTGCTGCCCAACTCTATATCTAAGTCTTTGGTGAGATTCATCTGATTATTAATGTTTCTAGGCAAACATCAGAGAGCAGCATCTTCCATAACCAGCTTAAGAATCTAACATCAACCCAAAGCAAATGTAGTTTTCTTAGGTTAATGTGCTGAAGTTCAGAAAAATAGAATGTGGCAATATATAAATAAAAATGTGAAAATAGATCTTACTGCTATGCTTGATAAGACAGAACATATCTACATTGCTATTAGACTTACTAATATGAGTCAGGCCGACTGCTTGGACCTGTGTAGATTGTGTCTACATAGTTAAATTCTTGTTTGTCCACCCCACAAGCACAGTGGCCTCATCCCTACCACCTTCTGGATATAGTCCCTAACTCATGTGGTCCTCTGATCTGCAGTGCCTGGGAGAGTACCAGTTGGCACATACCAAAACCACACTAAGGAACATACTAAGGATTTGTCAATATGAATTATGGTATACCAATGCTCAAGTCAGTATTTTGTCCCTTCTTATTTATGCTCTTGCAGGGGTAACCCACTGGAACAATATTTTCTCACATCCTCATGGTCAACAGTATCTTGATTCAGTAGCAACGAAAAGCCTACTGTTTTGCTACTAATGAGTAGAAATCCATAGAACTCGTTCTGCACAAATGGAGTATTTAAATATATACTTGAAACATGCATTTCAGCATGAGAAATACTAATTTCCACAGTTCAACTAAATTTCTCTCTGAAATACTGTGCTGAAGTGATGTGTGTAATATTTTCAAATGAGAAGCACACATTTTAGATTGTGAAATACCACAACAAAGAGCTATCTAATAATATTTTTACTGGGTATGGAGAACTGAAAAAGATTCAGGCCATGATTAGTAGAGCCAGATCCAGAAAGAGAGTCAAATAAGGTTCTAATTAAATTTAAAAGACTCAATATTATCTTGTAAAAGCTTGTGATGAAGGGGAAACGGCACAAACAGAATAGACAGTAACCACATCAGGTGTCATAGATGCCAAATATTTCAAAGTCTAAATGATGTCCAATAAAAAAATCTATTTTTAATAGAAATTCTAATTCCTGATACACTTGCCAATATTTTGGGGTAAGGGAGACACATTCTTCTCTGAACTGTACCTAGATGAAAGAAAGATAACTGAGGTATATGGGAATTATCTGACCTTGTTTGGATGGATGAAATCCGGTATCGGTAAAAGGGATGGCCAGTTGGATCTATTAGCTTTATAATACCAGATAGTTTCTTCCACCTTTTTTTTTTTTTTTTTTTTCGGCATGATCGCCTAAGCCAATACTTCTGAAACTTTTCCCACTACAGGCCAGGAACCACAGTTTTTTAATTCCACAGACCAGCATAAGGTCTCAAACTCTGGGCTGGGAACTACTAAAGTAACAGTCTCAGCAAAGCCTGATACTCGTCATTTAATTAAAACAATAATTTAACTAGAACCTCTGAAAAAACTAGAAAAACAAAGACTTTTCAGGCAAGCGAAGACTTATTCATGCCTCAAACTAAGGTTTTATATCTTAGACTTAATCTGGAGCTAATGTGTGTCCTGGGACACTATCCTATCCTAGCTTAGGATAGCATAGGGTTAATTTTCACCAGCAGTAGGTGTTGGGGGTGTGGATGTACCGTAGTAACTTCATGTCCCTTTTTTAGGGGGGGGGGACGGGGGGGACGAGGGGACGGGGCAGGGACGGGAGGGGGCGGGCCGGGCTTGGCCTGGCCTGGCGAAGCGCGGGAAACGGACTGGGAGTGTTCGGTGCTAGCGGCTCCATTTCCCCATGTCGTTAGCTTTCCTGCCTCGGTGTGTATTGCTTCCTTACCGTGATTTTTGCTGTTGTTTGTTGTTTCTCCTGTTACATTGTTGTACTAAACCCTCCTTATCTCAACCTTCGGGGTTTTGTTTTGCATCTGTCTGACTATTTTTCTGGTTCGCGGGTCGGGGAGGAGGAGGGTGGGTGGTCAGGGGGTGGGGCTGGCGGAGGCTTGGAATGAGCGGCTGTGTGTAAAGCACAGCAGTATGCCAAAGGGTTTCTGTGGGTTTACAGCTATAGGAATTGGTCTAAGGAAAATTCATCTATAAATCTTACCTTGCTTATATCCTGTCATGCATTTTAGTATCAATTTGTCCCAACCCCTTCAAGTCTGGGTGTTATCACTGTCTATGACTGTCGCTGGTGGCTAGCAAAGATGATGTGGTTGCAAAAGGAAACCAGATGTGTATGTGCAGGATCCTTCTCTTGTGCCACATTTCTTCTCCATTACTTTAATGGTCTTAATCATCTTGAAGTAAGCTCAGTGCACCACAAAACTTCACAGTGGGAGGAATGACATTTAAGGGAATGACTGAGGTCAAGGATACTTAGATTCTCACAGGGTGAAGTCTTAATTTTGAACAAATCTGCTTCATGTGTTATCTTACAGGATTAGCAATTTGGTTTTGACATACTAAGAATGCAGAAGGAAACCTGTGTAACTGTCCAAAGAAGAACAGTAAAGAAGGCAATAAACTTGCTCTCGAGAGCAAAAATTGACATATACAAACCCTCTGCGAAGTCAAAGCAACTTGTCAAGCCTACTTCTCTGCAGCCCTGCCTTTGAGCCCCTCTTCCCATGTTAAGTAATAATTTCTTTTCCTTGGCAAGAAATAGGTCTATATTTCAATGTCATTTTTTCTGTTACAGAGAATTCATTCTACTTGTGGAACCCTTTCCCAAATGGACACTTCTGGACATGGTTTTGATAATGACAGCGTGTTATAAGAAACTTGCCAATTTAACTTGGAGGTGGATGGACCAGGAAATCTTGGATCTTCTTAGTTCAGAACAACATAGCTTGTAAGTCCATTTTTCCCATCAGTAAAAAGTAAATTATACCCACTCAAAGCAATAAATTGGAAAAAACTTGTTCACCAAACTGAAAACTTCACTTAGGTGCTGGAATTATATCTTTTCCCCCAATTCATATGTAATTATTTCTCTTAATAGCAATACTAGATGGAACAATAGAAGAATTATATGTTTTCTTTGAAAATATTTTCCAATATTTCAAACTGAAATAGTATTTTTATGAAATCTAAGATAATAAATAAATACTGAGTAATATTCAGTGACTAATGTCTTAAAGATGAACTTTATTCAATTGTATCAGTATAAAACTTGAATAATAGAATGTTTTTCTTCTTCTACCACTTGTCTTCCATCTAAGCAGAGAACTTTCTCAAGTGAGATCATAAAATCATATAATCATAGAATAGTTTGGAAGGGACTTTAAAATCATCTGGTTCCAACCTTCCTGCCATGGGCAGGGACACCTCCCACTGGATCAGCTCTACCTCTGCTTTTGTGTGTTACCCAGTAGTCATAAGTATAGATGTCAGACTTGAGTGAATACTTTATGTATAAAACTAGAAGACAAATACATGCATAAAGATAACAATGATAAACCATTCCCTATTTTTAAAAAAGATCTTATACACTACCACACCCCGTCTGCCCATTAAAAATTGTCCTTAAGTACCCTTAACTAACCCTTGGTGAACCACTGGACCTGTCTTCAGCCTGAGGAACTTGCCATAGCTGTTAATGTCCACTAGTTAAAACTATTCTTAACTGAGAATCCAGTCCTGGGACAGCTGGGCTGTCTTTTCCAGTCTACAGGGCAACTGTGGAAAACGAATAAGGAAAGCAGTCCCTTTTGTCTACAGAGAAAGCCCTTCAGCTGTCCATTGAGACTAGTCTCAACCTCATGAGACTGGAGATGCTCATATTTCTCTTACAGCAGACATACTGAGGCCATCTTGGTCTTAGGCAGTGTCATGATGGAGGTAATAGTTTTCTGATGTTACTTACTCAGAGATTAAAATAACAGCTTAGAAAGGTGCTCTGCCGTTCACTTTAACCTGACTTCAGTAACCAAAATTTATGAGTGTAAATCCAGTGTCTGGTCACAAGAGAAAGCAGGGTACCCCTGAGGACAATTCACAGTAGTATCTTAGATGATTGAAGCCAAGTTTGAGTAAATGTCACCCGTTGAAGCAAAACAGTCTTTTATGGAACATTTAAGATATTCAGTCCTTTCTAAAGAATAGTAAAAGAGAAATATGATCTGTTACAGGATTCATTTATTTATTTGAGTCAGACGATGGATTTTTCGAGTGCAAGTGTTTCTTAACCTGTGATATTTGGTACTTGAGATGGGTTAACTTACAGCATAGCAGAAATCACAGGCATTCCTTTTCGAAGAAAAACACCCATATGATCTGACTACTATAATAGTCAAGATGATGCTGATATTCATAAGTTCTCATCTATTATTTCTGTTCACTCGAGCATGGAAACTTGCAGGGACTATTCAGATATTCAAAAGTGATCTATCTTTAAAATCAGGGACATAAGACAAATGTCACATCACTTTCCATTACACAGTTACATGGGCTGGTGCAATATTCAGCACCAAATGTCTGTCTTTGTTCTGCAATGTACTGAATCACTAGAAGCTTTTCAGATATCTGCAAATAACAAGAAACAGCTCTACCCAAGTAAAATTCTACCTGAAGGTTGCCCGTCATGGAGGTAGTGAGCAATTCCCACATCTTTCATGACCATAAAAAAATGAACTGAAATTCCTACGTGGGCCTAGGATCCAACGAGAGTTGGTTCGGAGATACAGAAGGTAACAGGTTTTGCTCTTCTGGTCTTGACTTGTAAATTAGCAGAGAAATGTTCTGTTAAAATGATATTTACATGAACGCTATTGCAGCTTCTATTAGCAGCATGTACAGAATGCAGTTAACTGAATTCTACCAATTGATTGCATTTAAATAAATGAAATGTCCTTAATATATACTCCTTCGGCACGATTATAGTAATTTGATTACTTTGCTACCATTGACTAAATAAAAATACATACTGGCATTGGAGGAAGGCTAACTGTTGTTGAACTCCCTTAGCTTCTCTTTCCAGCTTAAGAAACAAACTTACTGCTTAGACTTGGCTTTGCAATATAAGGCTTTTGTACCTTATAACATAAGTATTTCTGTTGAAGACAAAATACTGTGAATATCTGCAGAAGCACCATGAGTTCATCCTTTGCAGAAGGTATTCTGGAATTTGTGTGAATTCTTCACTCTTGTCCAAGTACATTGTAATCTGTGTCTCATTTCTTCTGAATAGTCTGTATATTATTTATCATCCATTTGGCATTCTTAAAGCTCCTCATAATTCTTTGTTTTAATTTTATTAAGGCCCAAACTCATGAGTTGTTGATCATGACACTTTTTTTTGTTGCACTTCTGAGATTCATGTTATAGCCATTGAGTCCGTAAACACATGCAATGCAGGCAGTGAGGCCCACAAAACAAGAAATGATGATTCTTCTCCCTCGTAAGCACATATTATCCCATCATCATTAGAAAGGAGTTGTGTCTGTCAAAGCTTGAAGCCTTTAACACATTCAGGACCCATTCCAACTTGTCTCCTCTGCTCCAGGTGGTCATCTTGGACTCACATCTCATATAACATTGTAGCATGCAATACCGGACATCTGCATATTTAGAAAGATCACTGAGATGTCATATAACTCCACAACAACAGAAGATATAGCAGAAATGACTGAACCATGCATAATGTGGGGAATAAGCCATCCTGAAAATAACCATGACTTATAGTGAGCCTTGAAGTGCAGATAGACTTGAGGTTTTCTCTTCACTATGCCGGCTGGGTTACCTCAAAGATTTCTTTGATAGTACTCCAATGTGTGCAGCCAGTCAATTTTGCCTCAAGCTGCCTTTGAAGGCTTCTTCCTACTTGGATCAAGATGTCAAAATGTCCTCAGTTCCTTTGACTCAGCTCCTGATTTAAACAGTGCTTGGCATATCTCCAGATTGAGATTAATTCCTGCTTCGTTTCTTTGACTGTATTTTGCACTGTGAGTTACCAGTACCTGGGCCACTCTGTACTTTTGCACATCAGCTTGCACCTATAACAAGCAGTGAAACCAGCAGGACATCAGTTTTGTGGATAGCTGGATTTTACTGGGTTCTGTAGGCACTGAGATAGAACCTAAAATTGAATTTCAGGTTTTTTGAGTGTAATCAAGGTTCACGTCATGCCTGAAGTTTAGAGAAGATTCCAGGTATGAAATGAGTCAAAGCTGTCCTTTTGACCTGTCTCATCGAGAGATCTTCCCTTTGACATCCTACCTAACTGTCTCATAGAGCCTTGGTCTCTGACTTAGAGGATCCTCTTTCCCTCTTCCTGAAGCTTTACCAGGTGAGTGAAGCTACATCCTGAGCCTGCCTCATTCACACAAGTACTTTTTATTACATGACAAGCAGAGAACATAATACAAAAAGTAACCTCCTGAATCAGCAGGGTATCGTCAGCTGCTGTGTCATACGGCTCTGTTAAGCTTATCAAGTTCTGTTTTGAAAATAACTGAATTTGGTGTCTCACTGGACTCTTGCTGGAATATAATGCATGAGGAGGTGAGGGAAGAATGCCTTAATTAGACCTGTAGTTTGGGATGTCTTCCCCTCTGAAAAAATCTAGTAGGACTGACCTAATACCCAAACTTAGAGGAAAAATTATGAGAAAAGCAGGGTTTTTCAAAAGCTCAAGGGATCTCTTCTCTCCACTGACTCAGCACTGCATGACAATGCCACAGGATGCTACTGTAAATGCTGTTTTCCAGATGAGATAGAAAATCAAATTTTTACCAGCTATGGTCTTTAACACAGCCTTGTCGCTGCTTGAAGATAATTCCAGTTTGGACAGTTACATTCCTTTTGGATATAGGGTAAATTAAAACAGTCTCAAACTAGGATTATTCTGGGCTGATATGTTTGTTTTATTTTTCATGTCCCAAATCAAACAAGATAAAATGTAGCCTTAAATAGTGTTTGGAACATGATACCATCGATAGATCTCTTGGGAAGTCCTCTGGTGAACATCTCTTTAAACAAAGCCTTGCTGGGGACAAAGCTTGTAAAGAATTTATACTAGAGAAAAAAGTTTTGCTCTCTTTCTCTCTTTCTGAGATACTAGGATTTTTTTCCAATTGTGAATGCATCGATGAAATGACTTTTTTTTTTGTCTTTTGTTTGGTTGTCATAAGCAGACCCCTTTAAGAAACTCAGTCTTTATATTTTGTCAGCTACTCTGACTCTACTATGCTTTCCTAAAATAGTTCTTATCATGTGCAGGCAAATTTTGCTTGCACAAAACATCTTGCAGTCCTCCCAGAATGCATTTCAACAGTGAATGGGGGCTCTCTGTATGTTTAAAGCCAGATTCCCTCAGCTACATTTGGAATTTCCTCCTAAACCACAAAAAGAGAAACAACTAACAAATGACATTTATGGCACAATGTATAACACACACCAGATATATATGACATTTTTTATTTGGACTTTTCTAGCTAAACAGAAGCAAACAAATGTTTTATGAAATTCTCTATGGTTGCTATGGTTATTTCTATCTTAATATCCACAGCCAAAAGGATTATCTCAGGTCAAGACCTTAGCCCAGTGAATGCCCTTATTTAAGTAGTAAGGTCATTTAGGAAAAAAAAAATAAGCCAAAAAAACCCCAAAGACACAATATATTTAATAAGAATTGCTGTATTCTTGGCTGAATTGCTTTGCAGCTGAACACCATGCTTCTGGTCCCAGTGCTATTTTCCTCTAACCTTCCAGAATGATTGGTGAGCAGGTTCCAGGTACGCTCCTTGTGTTCATGCTCTCCAGCCCTCCTTAAAAAGTGAAAATTTGCAGCCTAGCTCTCCCAGTTTTCAGGAACCGTTGCCCCAGGCTTGACCTGGAAGTTCAACTTCACTGCTCTTTCTCCAGGTTTGAAGATCTGCAGGCATTTGGGGCGACGATTTAAGTACTCAGAAACTGCTTTGTACAGACAGTGCGAAGTGGAGACTTAATCCCCTATGAAAGACAGTCAGAAATGCAAAGGAGGAGACATTTCATTTATAAATACAGGCAGGTTTCCACATAATCAAGGTACTGCCACAATCCATATCATGCTACGGGGCTGGCATCGGAATCCCCTCGCTGTATCCTAATACAACATCATCTTATTGCTTGAATGGACATACAGGAAACAATTTTTAGATTGATTTAAAAGCAGCTAAAATTCTAGTGGGGATTTCAGTATGCAATAATTCTAAGTTCCGCTAATTAGCTAAACACTAATTCCAATTCAAACTGCTCAAAACCAAGCAAGAATGTGTTTCTGAAGTTCCTATTAGGATCCTTTCAGTGTTTTAGTCCCAAAAGTACTCAAAAAAAATCTTTATTTGTTTAATAACAAATTAGTCATAATCCAGCTGCCACTTGCACCAAAAGCAATTATTTCAGTCGGGAATGTAAAGGAGTGGACCTGAAACCAAAATCTAATTAAATAAACTTCTTGATGTTGGGAAATTCCCTTCCTGCCACTTTGGTATCGGCCATATGCTTGGTGCTTGGCTGTACCTGAAAAAGTATCAGGAAGAACAATGAGAGTGAGTTTGTAATTAGTTGATATACAAGCTTGAAAAGATTACTGGGGAGGAGAAAAGGAGTTTGTTGTTGTTTTTTTTTAAAGGAAAACGACAAATGAGGAACAGATAGTGCGAAACACTTTAGCTTCCTACACGGTGCAATCTCTCAGCGAGTTCATCTTCTTTTTATGTCACTTGAGTGAGGCGGAGCCTTTGTGCATAAGAGTTTCCAAGGCCAGAAGCAGAGGGGCAAGGAGGAGTAACACTCGTGTTCAAATTGAATCCAGTGACATTTCAGGGAAAAAAACAAAACGTAGAGCACAGTTGTGGCAGTCATTAAGAAAATAATAACCCCCGCCCCAAGTCACAGCACATGCTTCCCATATGTTTCCCCTGGGCATTTGCCAGATACAGCAGGATCTGGTGACATTTCTGTAGAGCAATTCAAGGCCTGAAGAAGCCTCCCTGCACTCGATAGGGTCGGGGCGGAGTAGGGTATTGAAATGGGTGCCTGCTTCTTGTTTGATTTCCCGCTGAAAGGAGAAGCGTTAAATAAAGCTGGCAAAAAAAGAATTCCCAACAGCTTTCTGTCAGAAAGTGTATTTCTGTTAGAGTTGAAAAGCTGGAGGGAAAAAATGTCCTCTTCTCTGAAATTTGGCCTTTAAAAGGTAGAAAAAAGAAGAGTCTACTTCAGCATGTTCGTTCGGCTCTTAAGTGAACTTTTGAAATGAATCCTCCGTTTGTTCCCACTTACCACACTCCGGTTCACATCACGGAGCGGTCTCTGAGCGAGAGAACTGGATTCCTTTCAGATTAAATTCAACTGGAAGATGTGCTCCAGAAGCACAGCTAATGTACTCCAAACAGTTCTGAATGTTTAAACCATGGGAACAGACTAAAGCTAGTGTGGAGCAAAGCCCCCGAAAACGTGAGTAGTACAGATGTCAGGTCCTCAACACCAACAGCTTCTCACTGCAGACCCGCTCCTGGGCTGCACGACTTGCTCATGTGGACACAGCCAAAGCCTCCCACTCCAGCTTTCCAGAACAAGCTGTTTTGATTTTAGACTGACTCTTTTCTTGATTTGTTTTTAATATATAGTAGATTATATAATACAAAACTCAAAACTGTAATACAATGCTTTGACTGACCTCAAACCATTCTCATTGTCTTTCATGGAGTCCTTTGAAATAACTAGGTTTCTTTCCAAATGTGAATGAGGACAAATTGTGAAATCTGAAAGTCCTTTGCAATTCTAAATTCCTGTCTTCCATACAGCTGCACAAGAGACCTGGATCTCCTTGTCAATTAAATGCAACCTTTGTACTTTAAACCTCTGAAACGTTCAGGCCCTGCTCAATCTGACGGCCAGACTGCCATGTGTAATTAGAAATGATGGGAGGAAGCCACTCCTCCCTCCAGTATTCCCTATAGGACAGCCCATACATGACAGATTTCCTTTTGCCTCCAGCCCCCAGACTGTTCTGTCCCCACAGAGCTAGCAGCTCTTGCACAGCTAAGCCTTGTAGGTTACTGCCTCTAAGCTGACAGCCTGAGCTGAGTATTTATGAAGGGAAATGCCTGTCTCACACTTAGAAGAGATGACTACTTCAGCCATGAATCCTGCTCTTCAGAAGGCAACATGTTCCCAAAACTGCCTTAATTAAAAAAAAAAAAAAAAGGAAAAAAAAGATGTTTCTTACAATGGCAAAACAATGCTTTAAAGATTTGAGAGTGCTCTAATTGCCTACATTGCTGTCTCTTTAAGCCAAGGAATGGACCCATGCTCACATCTAGTAGTCAAAACTAAGTGGAAGCAGCTGAGAAAATACCCGCTAGAAATTAAATTGTACAGAAGATGGCTAAGCCAGAAGGACTTAAGTGAAAGGCTCTTTTTAATAACTCCCTTGCTTTGCACTCATGCCTTTTGTTTACTTTGTTTATTTTTGTAATAAGCAAAAACAAATGAAAATGTCCCAGTTGTTAGCATTTAGCAAAATGTGTCCACTGTGCATTTCGAAGTGCATTTTCCGTCCCATTTCACAATAAGGACGTCATTCATGGCCAGCAGTATGTCTGTGGAATGTTGGCCTGCAGCTTTATGAATTGATTTTAAAATGTAATGGAAATATACTGTATGTGCACAGTAGCCAACTCTTCCAATGTTAATAACTGGGACATTTTCATTTGCTTTTTGTTTATTAAAGAACGAATGGGAGGCCTAATCCTAGGAATAGCCATTTGACTCCTTGTGTTGAAACCGACCGTAACTGCCTGCGTATAGAGCTTTCTTTAGCATGGCCTGGCTCAGGCCACACACAGCTTCCTTTTGGTTGTTTCATAAACTGCCAACCAGGCAGGGACATGGGATGATGTCTTGCTTTCATTTTGCTACAAGCGTATTCCCTCCCCAAAGCTTTTTGTCAAGCTGGTTGTTTCTCCCCTTTTTGCCAAAGTTTATAAACAAGATTTTTGACTAAATTGGAAGTTCAGCCTAGTTCATCCCCTCTCCAGCTCTGGAACAATTCTAACCAAAGTCAATAGAAACTACAAAATTGAGACTCCAAAGATGGAACCTTACTCTGCATATACATAAAAAGATCTTTTATCAACAAGACCTCTATAAGATGTTACCATTCATTGGTAACTGAAGTACTTAATCACCCAAAATATTGAAGAACGAAATGTAGCAGATGTTGAGTGCTTACCAACAATAACACAGATATGTAATCAGAAACAGCGAATGACACCTTTAAGACTATCTTCTGTTTCCAAATTCAAAGAGACAATCTGCCAAAAGCATTATAGGAAAAAATATTTCTATAAAGGAGCTATAAAGAAGGAAATTTACCTCTGATAACTGCTTCTGGAAAGGGAGCTGATTCTATGTGATACGTAATAGTAACATGCCACAGAATCCACAGTGTACAATATAGCTAAATCTTCTTTCAATGGAAAGGCACAAGCACGACAGTGATGCAGGAAGCTAAACATTCTTGCTGTGAGTTTGATGTGAGTTCACCCTTTTCTGGATAGGATCTGAGTCACCGGGGGCACCAATGATTTTTAATGCAATCCTTCCCAATATTTACACTGTTCAGATATTTGTTCCTCGTATTCAGGCATAACTTTTCTAAAAAACTGGACTTTCAAACCATCTTACAAACTTCACTTGATTAGCTGATACAATTTTGCAGTTTTATAACAAATGTTAACTTAATAGAAAGAGAAGATATTTGCCTATATTTTCTCCTTATTACTGATGTTTATTTATAACACTGTTGTTGCTCAAAGACACCATAAATATAGGTCATGACCTGCTTGCACTATGCCCTGTAGAGGCCTAAGCAAACATGAGAGTCTTGTTCTTGTGAGCTCAGCTTGGCTTTAACAAAAGTGGAAAAAATGTTGTGAATGAAGAAGTTGCTGAGTAACATGCATTTAACACACATATCAGATTCATGGTAGTGAATATACTGTCCAGGGCTGGCACCCTTCAAGTTTCACAAAGGCTCTACTGCAAAATCTTACCTCTTTTTAACTGGTTTTAGTTGGACTACAGCTAGGACAACATAGTGTTTGGTAGCAGAAACCTTTTTTGTTTTGCAGGAAAAGTGATACAAAACTAGACCCTAATGAATAAGGGCATCAGACTACAGGTGGTCTCTTGGTGATCCTCTGAGTGTCGCAGAGAACCTCAATATATAATTCTTTCCTTATGTAATGTGCCGATAGGTGCTTTGAGAGGACCTAGGGAAGAATACGCTTGTCCTTTGGAGAAAGTTTAGCTCTGCCTCTTAAAAATAATCCGAACAAACAAAACGTAATGTTTCAGTCTAGTGGAACAACCTCATCGGACATCTCAGCTGAGGAACAACAGCTCTCAACCTCTGGAGACTTTGCGCTACCTCACCTAAGGAGTCACAGTCTTGAGACTGACGTAGAGCAAAACCTCTGATGAGTGAGATCTAGCTCCAGATCTGTCAGCTACAGCACCTCTGCTGTCCCAGTGGTGCAGCGTAATGTGAAGCAAAGGAGAAAATAACACGAGCATCCAGTCCAAGAAGAAGTAGAGTTTAAAAACCGGTCTAAAACCTTGCTTGCAATAGGCTGTGCTTGAAATATACAGTGCTGCATGCATGGGTGAGGACAAACTCCCTTTGCTGTACAGGTAAAGGCTTGCAGGAGCGAGACGTGTTCCTCTAATAGTGTTGAAGGAAGACAGCTACCCATCACATGCTCATTTTGCTGCCGATGCTGGTGCTTAATGCAGAATACTTGCACTAGTGACCTTTCAGTCTTAATGAGATTAATTCTCTTGGGCTGAAAGTGGGGAATTTGCAACATCTAGGCATGGTTCTGTTCTTTTCTTCGATGCCAGCAAAAAATAGTGCTTCAGCCTCTCATTGTGATCCTGCGCCAAGTACAGCAATATGAAGGAAGCATCAACATAATCAGCACAATGTAGCGTCTCTGAGCCAGCAGGGATATGTCACAGCTTTATGTAGAATTCCCTATCTTTTTATTTTATTATGGAGACCACAGACT
The DNA here is from genome assembly GCA_013396935.1 of Baryphthengus martii. Lineage (NCBI taxonomy): Eukaryota > Metazoa > Chordata > Aves > Coraciiformes > Momotidae > Baryphthengus > Baryphthengus martii. The sequence continues at coordinate 78,956 of VWZK01011982.1, forward strand.
GGGATATTATGGGTCACTCAAAGGTCATGTTACAAAAAGCAGCTTCTTTTTGGAAAGATGAGCCCCTTTTTAGTATGCTATTAGATTATTTTCCTTCTCTCAGTTGACTGCCTAAAGGTGCAGAATGAATATTTGTTTTCTGAATTCCTTAAAAATCTTCTCTTCTTCCTGTGTATTTTTCCCCTTTGGCACCTGTTCGGAAAGAGGAACTTCTGCAGTTCTGCAGACAAAGATGTATCTCCCTGGCCCCACAAATACAACAATCTTAGGCTACCCTGTTAACTGATGCACTCAGTGAAGAGCAGTAAGACTTGGACTCCTGTGTGCCTAAATTACACATATATATCAGATTTTTGCTTCCAAGTCATGCTTCCACAGATGAAATTCTCATACTTACCGTAACACTTAAAATCCATTATAAAGCACTTCTTATCTCAATAGTTCCCTTTCGCTTGTCTCTCCTCGCACACATCAAGGACTCTCGTGCCCTAATACTGTATAAACTGATGCACGTAGTCTCTTGTCTCTATCAAAAAACAGTGAAATTTAGTTAATGGCATTTCTTGCATTCATAGGATTGTGTGTGCAAAATTTGGAGCTATAATCACTAGGATCAGAGTCAGTGACCAGGACTGCTGCCTCAGCTATGCTGTTAACAATGTATGTCAGAAATACCATGATGTTCTGTGTTTCTGAGCTTATGATGAATGATGCAGCCACACTACTGTAGTGCTATGGTTCTAATTTTACATTGTCCCAACTGATAGTGCAGCTACTTGTGTATAGAGAACAAGTTTTACGATTCAGGGGAGACCTCCTGAAAGGAGATTGTAGTGAGGTGGATGTCGGTCTCTTCTCTCAAGTAACAGGTGATAGGATGAGAGGAAACTGCCTGAAGTCACACCAGGGAAAGTTTAGATTTGATGTTAGGAAAAATTTCTTGGCTGAAAGGATTGTCAAGTATTGGAACAGGCTGCCCAGGGCAGTGGTTGGGTCACCATCCCTGGAGGTATTTAGAAGATGTGTAGATGTGGCACTTAGGGACATGGTTTAGTGGTGGACTTGCCAGTGTTAGATTTACAATTGGACTTGATGATCTTAAAGGTTTTTTTCAACATGAATGATTCAATGATACTAGTTGCTGAAACACTGATTCTTCTCTTGATACTACATTTTTATACTCTTGCACTCTTCCTGGCCCAATCTCCCCCTCTTTTTGCTGCCTGGACATGTTGTGACTTTATCACTCTCCTAAACTTCTGTCCTCTGTCTAGAACTGGAACAATGCTATCTGACAACATTTGATTTCATCAGCACAAAAGAAATATTTTGAATTTATCAGGGATGAAGTTATATCTGATCACCTTGATTGCCTTCAGTGGCTTGGTGGATAAGGACAGAAAAATGGATGTTATTTAGCTTTACACCAGGAAGGGCTTTAACACAGAGCATTGCAATAACCAATTTGATAAAATATCTTCTGTACAAATGGATGATCCTGTAGTTGAAAGACTGGTTGAACACTATGCTCAAGGGGTTGTAATCAGTGGAACAAAGTCCAGCTGGTTGTGGTTACTAGTGATACCACATAGGGATCAATATTGGGCCCAGAAATGTTTAATACCTTCATTATTGAGCTGAACACTGTGATGGAGTACGCTTTGCGTATGTATTTGTGATGTATAATTTGCAGTCTATATCACAGAATCACAGAATGTTAGGGGCTGGAAGGGACCTTGAAAGATCATCGAATCCAACCCCCCTGCCAGAGCGGGAACCTACAGTGGGTCACACAGGAACGCATCCATGGGGGTTTTGAATGTCTCCAGAGAAGGAGACTCCTCAACCACCCTGGGCAGCCTGTTCCAGTGCTCTGTCACCCTCACTGTGAAAAAGTGTTTCCTTGTGTTTACATGGAACCTCCTATGCTCCAGTTTGCACCCATTGCCCCTTGTCCTGTCACTGGGCGTCACTGAGAAGAGCCTGGCTCCATCCTCCTAACACTCGCCCATATCAAATTGTGAGGAGAAACTGATGTACTGGTGCTCGTCAGAAGGATCTCAACAGGCTGGAGAATGCTCTGACTAGACCCTCAGGCAGTTCAAAAAAGGCAAATGAAAACTCCTGCATCTGAAATGAGTTAACCTCAGGCAACAGTGCAGGCTGGAGGCCAATTGGATGAAAAACAGCTTTGCAGGGAAGAACTTGGGGGTCCTGGTGGACAACAGGTTGAACATGAGCCAGTGGTGCTCGTGTGCTCATTCCCTACTGGGAATAGTCCCTGGATCATGCTAATTTGTGAACCATGTTTGGGCATTGTTTGGGAAAATACCAGTTTGCAAGTGCCTGAAACATGCCAAGGACACTTCACTATTTAAGTGTAAAGATGATTATGTTCCAGTGCCTGGGAATGATCATAGAATCATGGAATAGCTTGGATTGGAAAAGGCCTTTAAAGGTCATTTATTCCAGACCCCCTACAATGAACAGGGGCATCAACTAGATCAGGTTGCTCAGAGCCCCATCCAACCTGACCTTGAATGTTTCCAGGGATGGGGCTTCTAGCACCTCTTTGGGTAACTTGTTTCAGTGTTTCACCATCCTCACTGTAAAAAATTTCTTCATTATATCTAGTCTGAATCTACCCTCTTCATGTAAAGCTGTCACTCCGTGTCCTGTCAACTGCACTAGTTTATTAGTGTACACCTAACCTGAAAGTCTGCGAGTTGAGAGAGGGAGAATATCAACATAAGGTTCCCATCCCACAAGAGGAAATGGAAGAGAGGAGTGTATTTCAAGGGTTCTTTTCATCCAAAATCCCTTCTCCAAGATGTTTAATTCTCACATTGTGAGGTATAGCGGTATCTTCTTTGGCATTGGCATCATGAAAGATCAGGGTAGTATGACCTAGCACCAGTCTGAACCAGGAGCACGTGAACATTTCCTCAGTGTTTCATTTCTGCATCTTCCTCTCTGCTGACCATAAGCATCATATGTTCCTTATCACTAGTCTATTCCTGTTCAAGCCCATTTCGTGTCACTTTTTTGTGTGGGTGATTTTTGAAAAACTGCTTGGTTTGCCCAAAATTTCAAGATGTGTAACATACTTTTTATTAATGAAAGGCCCTGGCACTACTGTAGAAGTATTCACATATGGGTCATGAATGAGAACAGTATTGTAGAACTTTTCATGAAGGATCAATACATGCCTGAAAGTCTCAGATAGGACTATTCACACCATGAAACTCGGACAGCCAAGGTTTTCCAAACGTCTTCAGTCTTAATACATTTTCACAATAAATCTAATGCTTTCCGGAATCTTTGGATTTAGCTTATATATGGCAAAAGAGGCTGTCACGTGGGAAATCCCCATGCTGCACAATGCCCACTCTTGCTTCTACCCAAGGAGGCAGCTAGAGCAAACTGCCCCTCTTGCTCCCCCATGGGTGGCCGCGACTGCTTTCTGTGTCTTCTCTTTTTGGGGAGTGAGGCTCCTCTGTTCTGAAACACATGACTGTAACCGGACGCAAGTGCCCGTGGACTATTACAATATATATTAATTTAAACAGGAATGAGATTAGGTTTACAGGCTATCCCCTCCCCCATTACATATTTGTTACAATTTCCTGCTATTGTTGTGGATTTCTTTTATGAAGCAATAGAAATCTTTGATGTAGAATTAACTGAACCTGTTTTACATACTCAGTTTTTGTTGGCAGTGGTTTTATGTTCCTGGCCGTGGTCTCAATGCGCTACGTACACCAAATGGGAATTTTCAGACATTAATATATATATTTTAAATAAGGAAGAAAATATAAACTCTAAGCCCACCTACTGATTCTATGGCAAGGTTTAATAGGGTGATTTCTTAGCAGGCAAGAGCATGGACTGTAAATCCACTAGTGCTCCAGAGTTGGTCAGGCCAGATGCTTCCTCTTGGAGAAATCAATAAGAAAAGTCTGTATAGGTGTAGGAAATTGAGATGGTTGGGAAGATGCTTTATCTTTTGTAACAAGACTGAAATACTGTATTTCAAAATTCCTTAATTTAAGAAAATCAAAGCTTTTCCTTTCTTCCTGTCTTCCTGCTTTCCTACATTCCTTTTTGCCTGCCTGCCCACCTACGTACCTTCCTAGCTCCTTATATTCCTGTTTTCCTCCTAGTGGAATAATTCAAGAAAGAAATTAAGAAACATAGAAAATAGAAAAAAAGGCCCCACCTCTGTTTCTTTCATTTTATTTTAATAAAGTGTGCAAAAAATTTTATTTGTTAAGGTATTAAGTTTAGAAAGTTCTTGACATTTTCAGAGCAAAATCTGCATTCAGTTTTGTATATTGGTTGACTGACAAAAGGAAAAATGAGGATAGGAAAAAAAAATCAGTTTCCTAAAATAAACTAGCAAAAGTTACTTTGCTTTCCCCTTCGCTTTCATGAGTTGTTTATTGATGTTCTTGTGCTTTCATTAGGAATGGTAGATAATTCAAACCACAAAATCTAAAGAAAAGGTTTGCAACTTTTTCTTTTTTTTTTTCAGTTTAAAACATCTATCAGTACTATTCTTTATGAGAAGATTAATTCTAAAGATCATCAGACTGATTTGTAAAGAAGTTTAAATTCAGGTACTGATGATGAAGTCAGAGATACATTTGCTGGATGATGCTCATGTTTGGTTGCTGGTTTTGTAAAGTGATGATCGCTCTCTTTTTGCTAGAGTCTCTTTCTAAGAAGGAAGAGAAACAATGGTCTCGTATCCATTGACTCTACACTGACCTCTTATCTGACATTCCTGCACCAGGATTTTAGTTTCCCAAACTACCTTTGTAATAAATACAGATAGGTGAGCACTAGCACAAGATGATCCAGATCGGACTGTGGTTCTCTGTCATAATAATTACTAAATTTGTTAGAACTTTTATTTAACATCTTTGCAACAAAAACAAACCTCAACAAGCGAGTTGGTTAAAAATAAGTGAACTAGTTAAGTTGGTTAAGTCTTGCAGATATTAATTAGCACTGTACTTGTAATTTTACTTATGCTACATCAGGCTCTGGACCAGCTATCACCATCTGGTTTGAAGAAAGAGATCTTGAAGTTATTTCTGCAGATAACTGCTTTTACCTTAGTAGAGGTTAAAAATGCAATGAACAAAGAAATAATATTAGAAAATTATCTGAGATTAAAGTAGAAAAAAATGTTTGTCTAAAATCATTATATTTCCATATCCTAATAGCAGCATGCTGTTCCTCTCGCTTATCTGGGAAAGGGCAGAGAAGGTCTAGAGTATGCACAGATGAGTAGAACACAGATGATCATGTCTATGAATGAGCTGACCTTGATTCCTCGAAACAGCTTAAGTGGGAGTGACTGGAAGATATAATCTTTTTTGCTTTTCTTTAAAAACTTTTCTCAAAGAAATAGTTGACACAACTGTTGGAATGGGGTTTTCCCCACCTTTTACTTTTTTTTGAAATGTGTCATACTGAATTTGCATTAAGAAGAGCCTTATGAGATGGGAATATTTTTCTTTTTTTTTTGCTACCAAAAAGCGTTTTTTAAATGAGAAGTTTTAAAATATTTGACTTGGAAATACTTTACTTTTAAAAATGATGTAATGTTCCTTACATAATGTACAAAAGGTTTTAATCAATTTGGTTTGGGCTCTCACATTGCATTATTAAAGCTGGCTGTCACCGAAGTAAATTTTCACATAAAATTTTATTAATAATGTTCTTTTCTTGTGTTTTGTTCCTTGTTCTGTTGGGGGAGTGGAGGGTGGTTTGAAGGAAGAGAGAATTTGGGAGAGAGGGAAAGGCATAAAACCTGGCATTTCTATAGAGCGGTTCACCTTATGCCAAAGCCGGCATTTTAAATAGTGTAGACTGCCAGCATCGGCCACTTCTCTCTGCTGGCTACAAAGGGAGCTAGATGTCTGGTCCAGAGGTGTGTATCTGAACTGCTGATATCCAAAGGGAGGTGAGCTGAATCCTACCCACTGGTCCCACAGTAGGGGAACGTGAGGAAACATAGGCTTCCCCTTACACTTTTATTTGCAGCACCATGGCTAAGAGTGAGATAACAAGACTCGGTAGGACTAGTATAATAAGGTTGGTAACAAGTGTTATTCCAAAGAGGAAAGTGACAGTGAAACGTGTTGAATTACAGAATCACAGAAAGGTAGAGGTTGGAAGGGACCTTTGGGGATTATCTCCTCCAACCCCCCTGCTAAAGCAGGTTCACCTAGAGCAGGTTGCACAGAATTATGTCCAGGTGAGTTTTCAATAACTCCAGAGAAGACGACTCCACAATATCTCTGGGCAGCCTGTTCCAGTGCTCTGTCACCTGTCAAAGGAAAGTTTTTCCTTGTGTCCAGATGGATCTTCTTATGTTCTAGTTTGTGCCTGTTGCCCCTTGTCCTTTTGCTGGGCACCACTGAAAAGAATCTGGTCCCATCTTCTTGACATGCATCCTTTAGATACTGATAAGCCTTGCTAAGATCCCTTCAGAGTCTTCTTTTCTCCAGGCTAGACAGACTCAGGTCTCTCAGCCTTTGCTTGTAAGGGAGATGCTCCAGTCCCCTAGTCATCTTTGTAACCCTCCACTGGAGTCTTTCCAGTAGTTTATTGTCTCTCTTGAACTGGGGAGCCCAGAACAGGACAAAGTACTCCAATTGTGGTCTCACTAGGGCAAAGTAGAGGAAGAAAACATCCTTCCTTGACCTACTGACCACACTCTGCTTAATGCACATGAGGACACCACTGGCCTTCTTGGACACAAGGGCACATTGCTGGCTCATGGTTAAGTTGTTATCCACCAGGACTCCCAGGTCATTCTCTGCAGAGCTGCTTTCCAGCAACTCAACCCCTAACCTGTACTGGTGCATGAGGTTATTCTTCACCAGGTGCAGGACCTTACATTTGCTTTTGTTGATCTTCATTAGGTTCTTCTCCACTCAACTCTCCAGGCCTTACCGAATGACAACACAGTCTTCTGGTGTGTCAGCCACTCCTCCCACTTTTTTATCATCAGCAAATTTGCTGAGTGTCCACTCTGTCCCTTTTTCCAGGTTATTGATGAATATGTTGAACGTTCAAGACTAGACCCAGTACTGACCCCTGGAGAACACCACTAGCTACAGGCCTCCAACCAGACACTACACCACTGATCACAACCCTTTGAGCTCAAATGCCGTCATAAAAAGCTATCAGATCGGTTACACATGATTTGCCTTTGGTGAATCCATGTTGACTACTGCAGATTGAACTCAGAGCCAGATGCAGGTTTGCTCTGTCTGTAACTGCTCTGAGACCAGGGAACAGTAGCAGCAAGGTGGTTGAGCTGGATTGTGTCTCTGTAAAATGATGGAAATGTCGCTCTGTGGGCCTCTTGTTCCCTGAGTAAACATGCAGCTGATGTGCCTTTGAAGTACATGCAGCTGCACATATTTACCCCTTTTCTGCCTGATATGCAACAGGAGATTTTTATTTCTCTGCTAACTCTGTGCTTTTCTTCTCCCATAGCTCTCATCACTAATTGTTTGGGTATTAATTAATAATATACTACACAGGATTAGGTAATCAGGAAAATTGGCATCATTTACAGCAGCATTTACTACATTTATCTTTGCTTTTAGACTTCAATTTCATGTTTCATTCCAAGGTTTTACAGCCACATTTTTATTTCCATGCCTTTGCTAATGAACACTGTTTGTGGCCAAAATACAGGGTAAAATAAAACTTTATGATCTTAGCTGCAAGTTGGTGTAAGGTCATTAGATTTGGCAGTCAAGCTATACTTACTTGGAGTTTGATACCCAGTGATTATTTCCAACTTGATCCACTTGGGCATTTGTAACAGCAAATGTTAAGCTTTCGGATTTTACAATATTGTAAGTTCTAGGGAAGCATTAAGACTAAATATAGGTTCATTTTTTACCTCTCTTGAATTATTTTTTTTTTGGTTGTTAGTCTTGCAGTTCTAGCTGCTAATAAAGATGTCTTCCTGGGGCATAAAGAAGGAAACTGGTTTCATGAAATGACACCATTTTCAGCTCCACTGCTAAATAGTGGTGAATCAGGTTGACATGAACATGGTACCTCTAGAAGGGAACTCGTGCACTTCAAAATTAGGTGTAACAATTCAAAAAGTGATATTACTTTCCTCAAATAAGCATTGAACCATTATTTCAACATGGTACTAGGAAATGAAGGATAATATAACCTTTCAGAGAAGTAGAAATCTGATCACTTGTCTTTTCTAACAGAAATGTTTGGGGATTTTTTGTGAAGTGAGGGAATTTGTTTTGGTTCTTGACTTCTATACTTTCCTTCCAGTTCCTGTATTTCCAGCTTTTTCCTTTCACTATTGACTAGATAGTCTTTCCTCATTTAGATTTAAAGCTTTGCATTTTTCTTCTGATTTTTACTCTATCCCTGATACATAGGGTTCGTAGCTATACTTTACCGGTTTCATCTTTGTAAGATCTGTTGATTCCACTTCTTGTTTATTATACCATTGTCTAGAATTTCACTATTGAGTTCTGACACATATCTCGTTCTCTATCAGTCCATGTAAAACACTGGGTGGAAAAGCTGTCATTAATTAGCTGGATGTCTAACTACAGATACCATCACTATGGGTGGTAAGCATAAGAGACTTTAAACATGGGATGAGCTTTTGTGCAAGTAGGTGCACCTGTTTTTATATTACCAATGTTTCCAAACAAAATTTCAAAATTAAATTGCTGATTTCATAGAATCATAGAATGGTTGGGATTGGAAAAGACTTTTAAATGTCATCTAGTCCAAAGCCCCTGCAATGAGCAGGGACAACTTCAACTAGATCTGGTTGCTTAGAGCCCCATTCAACTTGACCTTGAATGTTTCCAGGGATGGGCCTTTCTTCTATCACCTCCCTGGGCAACCTGCTCCAGTGTTATACTACTCTCATAACAAAAAAATTCTTCATTATATCTAGTCTGAATCAAGCCTCTTTTAGTTTAAAACCATTACGCCTTGTCCTATTGCTACAGGCCCTACTGAAAAGACTGTCCCCACTTTTCTCATAGGCTCTTTTACGTACTGAAAGGCTGTAATAAGGTCTTCCTGGAACCTTCTCTTCTACAGGTTAGATAACCTGAATTTTTTGCCTTGCACTGGGAGGGGATTTCTTTGACCCACATACACTGTGTAAGTTGGAGTGCTGAAATCAGAGTTAGATCTCAACAGCTGCTAACATGATTCTTGCAACATCAGAACCACTTCCTTCAAATCCATCTCAGTTTTCACTAATGAGCAGTAGTGGAACCAAAATATTGTTTTCCCCTTATGTTACTCGAGTGCTTGTTATTTGTGTGGCTCCAAATTTAGCCACTAAGAAAGTACATGGATTTACTAGTAAGCTGACATTTTTATTCTGTAATACCTGTCATAGAATTCATATATGAGCTATTCTTGCAGGCAATATATTGTCACCAACTGTTGTTAATATAGTTTTCATATTTTAAAATCAGTCCACTAATGAGTAGTCTGACAGTAAGCTCCTAAAAGTTACTCTATGGTGCAATTAAAAAGAATAATTCAGATTTTCAAACTCAAGAATTGAGAAAAACATTTATTTTGTAGTAAACATCTAAAAACCTGAGAACATATGACTGAGACAGAACAGAAACATATGTTTACCGTTGTGTATGTGTCGTGATTTAGCCTCTGCCGGCAACTAAACACCACTTAGCCTCTCATCCACTCCTTCCCCCTCCCTCTTCTGCCATGCCCCTTTCTATAGAATGGGAAGGAAGATAGGGAGGAAGAAAAAAAAGTGTGTTGAGATAAGGACAGTTTAATAAAACAACAGAAAGAGAGAAGAAAACAACATTACTAATGATAGTACTAATTTAATGATATATAAAGCAAGTGATAGGCACAACGTGTGCCCAAGACGCCACTTTCCCTGCTCTGGCCGCACTGAAGCTACACACTGAAGCAAGTTGAAACAGGTATCTCCACCCTGGGCCAGCCCTCCCCTTATATAGGACCATGACCCAGTATGGTATTGGATATCCCATTGGCTGGTTCAGTTGTTTATCCCAGATGTGGACCCTCCCAGCTGTGGCCTCTCCCAGCTGCTTGGGACAGCAGCTGTTTATAATAATTAACCCGAATTGAACCTAGGACAGTATATAAAAGTCTTGACCTGCCTGTATCCTCATGTTCAAATTGTCACATGTGATCTTTTTAGGCAAATAATCATTCAAACCTGAAAATATAGGTCAGCTATTTCAATTTGTTATCAGTAACGACCTTCTCTTTCAGTATTAAATACACATGTTTATTTAAGGGCCAAGTTCTGCCTATGTTTAGGCAAGATAGATTCCTGTAGGAAAGTTGGAAAAGTTCTGAAAAAAAAATAAAAAAATTCCTCCTTTGATGCGAGAATGAAGCTTTCCTGCAGTGATCAGATTAACTTGCCAGCTGACCACAGCTTTGAAGGCTAGCAGTGTGCTTTGCACATACTGTGAGCTGTTGACTTCATCAGATGAAAGTTTAGGAGTTCTGAATAAACTTAAAAAGTGAATCATGAGCTCTGTGTTGACATGAGCTGCTTTCTCTAAACAAATTTTAAAGCTCCTTACCAGGGTTTTTCTTTTGAGAAAAGGTATATTTGAGGCATTCCAGAAGTTCTTCAACCATTATTCTTCACCCTTAATAGTTTAAACTATTTCTGATACTCTGAGATAATTCAAGGTTCAGTGAGGATGAAGAAGCATAAGCATGACTCTGAATTTAGTGATTAGGGATCTCAGGTAGGTGAGGGGAGTTCTTAAAGCCAGTCTTTGCTTTAAAGGATTGGATAAACTGTAGACACATCCTAGGCGTGAATGCAAAGAACGAGGTTGGTCTTTAAATGATTAAATTATGTGATTGTATATCAAACTGTAAACTCTTTTTGGCCTAATCACCCTTTGCATTGAAGAAAAGCTTGAGAAGGAAAAGATGAGAGAACTCCCTTGACCCACAGATCTATTTCTGCCCTTTTTCAGCCTCCTTGTTTCTAGTCTTCTGTTAGGAGACAAAAGACATGAGTTTAGATGTCTAGGAGACTAAAGAATAAGCTGAAATGGCATCTCTCACAACGCCAATTTCTAGCCAAATGCTGAGATCCCAGCACATGGTCAAGAAGTGCAGTTTAAGAAATAACTACCAAGAACAAAAGTCATGGAGGTTTCTGTTTTTCTTGAACAGCCTAATGTACTCCTTCTCTGTGACTGAAATGTGCTTCCTATAAAACCTCCGATTCCCTCACATATCAAAATAAGGATTAAAAAAAAAAAAAAGAAAACATGTGAGTAAGGCCTTTTATTTTTGTTGTTTTTATAATGTCAGTGAAGGCTAGGAGATACGAAGGAGTTAGACTGTTGGGTCTTTAACACAGGATAGTACCTCAGGGCACTGGTAGCCTTCAAGGGCGTGTGAACAGCCAGATAGTGGTGGCCACCAACACTGAACTTCAACATCTCCTCGACACCTCAGACTCCTCTGGGTCAGAGGAGCTCTGACCTCATTGCTGTCAGGGGTAAAGTCCTTCTTGACTTTAGCTGGGCCAGGACTTCGCACATATTTTAACTGCCAAAAGCCATAGCTGTACATGGCCTTTACTTCTGTATACACAACGCTGCGGTGCAGGCACTAGGCTAAAACTCAGGGGATGCAGGGTCAGTTCCCAGCTTTGTGAATGGTTTCTCCCCACAAATGGGGAGAAATATCTGGCAAGGCGCTTTATCTATGTTGTATTTTCTCCAATTTCCTCATAGTTTATTTATTCTCATAAATTCTCTAGAGTGAGTCGTTCTCTGTCTATATTCACATCTAATGCTTTGTGTCTTGTTTTGGTTAAAATTCTTATTTGTAATAAAAAATAATGTTTGTTTAAAATTCAGCTTTCGTAAATCATCTGTGCCAATGCTGTAATACTTTAACAACATCTATTTTCAGGTCGCCAGAGCATCTTGCAATCATTACATATGCACAGCACCTAACTTTTGATATTTAGTCTGAGCAATTAGGTCTAAGAAAGCCAAGACATTTAGCAATTGCCTCTGCTTTTTTTGATTCATGTGAAGCCACTTAGATGTCTCTTGACCTTGCTTGTTCTGTGAATTTGCTACCACCATGTGAAGATACGTACGGAACTCCTGTTTTAGTTGAGACCTCTCTGAGCTTTGTGAATACAAGCTAACAAATACATATGCATATATATATTTTAACACTCAAGTTTGACCAAACTACTTCCCAAACAGAACCATTTGTAGGATAAGGAGATTAAGGTTCACACAGCATTGGCTTCGCAGATGCCGATCATCCCATTTCAGGATTTGCTTGTATAGCAAGATTAATCTACAGATTGGAGAAAAAACAAAACCAGTCACAGATAATCAGGTCAACCATATCTACCCCATGGTGGAATGAGAGTCTCATATACGCATCTCAAGAAAGGCTCTTCACATGTTGAATACAGATGAAATTTGACCTATTTTTCCTACCTCAGAAGTCAAAGGAAGACTCTTCGTTGCTATCTACTGATACTTAGTGCATATGCTTGCTTTCCCGTGCTAGTCTAAATGCTTCCATTAGGTTCAGTGTGAAGAGCAATCCTGAAGACAACAATGAAATCTGAGCTACAGAGACAGCAGGAAATATTTGCAAGCTGTGCGAGGTCCAGCAGCGATACTTAAACAAAACATCACGTATTGCAGGAGAACACTGCATGCCGATCACTTATGAACTGAGCCCCCTCCCCTTTCTTTCAGAGAGGAGACAGGACTCATCTCAAAGGAGAAGATGAATTCCTTATTCAAAAAAGTACACAGAGACCTAAACTACAAAAAAACCCCAACAAACACTTTAAGAAATTTCCCTGTACTAAAAGAACACATAGGGGCATCTTAGGAGGAATGGGAGGGAGGAGGGAGGGAGATATGGAGAAAGAGGTTATTCACATTGCCCAACTTTAACCATCCAGTTCAGGCGTCTAACAACTGAGACAGCTGAGCTTTTTCAGAGGTTCCTTTGGAGTCTATTTTTGATTAGTTTAGAGGAATTGGCCTCCTAGTTTAGAATAGTTAGGCTATGTGAATCTCTCCCAAACTATTACCTTGTAATGGCATCACTAGGAAGCTTTTATGGTCCGTGATATTTACTTGCATCATAAATTCAAATAATAACCGTGGATTTAAGGAAAGAGGAATAAAAAAGGAATAATGTGCCACTTAATAATGGCCCTGGGTACTTCGGTGTTATTTCAAACATTTATGTGTCATTTTATACTGCCTTCTGTAAGATAATATAAGGCATTTGCACTTTTGCAGGCCGGTCCCTAAGAGATAAAAGCCAAGTAGAGACACTGAAAGGTGAGTAATCTTGAAAACAAATCTGAGTAATCTGAACCAGATGATCTGTACACTATCTGTCCACTCCTTTGGCTGTTGCCTCAGCATCTGCCTGAGCAGAAAATGTTCACACTGCTTAAACAAGGGTGAGCTGAACAAACAGGCTGGGGAGCCATCAGCAAGTATCGAGTGTGCTTGAGTACCCAGCTGAAGCTTGTGTCCTGGGACTGCTGGTGTTCACGGGGCAGGCTTGAAAGCTAACAGCTTTTTAGTGTGTATGTCTTGTCCTGAAAAAGTGCAGGAATCCTCCCTGAACAGGCACTGCAGACACACCCATGGAAAGACCTTCCACCAGCACAGCTCTCGCTGAAACATGGGGTCTCAGAGGGAATGGGTGGGTATCCCAAGCTCTGAAGCTCAAAACATTCCTGTTTCCCAGTGAAGCAGCACAGATTTTGCCCAGGGTGTTCTGCTAAGAGGAGAAGCTTTGCTCCACTGCTATTTCCACAGGACTTAACTGTGGTCTCAGATACTTGTCTTTTCTCTGCTCCTTTCTTCCCGCCAGCAGTTATTCCTCACTTAGACTCCAGTTTTTTCAAATTGGTTTGCTAGTGGATATTTGCTTCTGTGAAATCTTACAGGTTTGGCGTGTGTGGGTGTGTGTGGGTGTGTATTTGCTCTGTGCCTTCCACTTTCTCCTTAGTTCGTCAGCTATTTCTGACCTCTACTCCCCACTGTATAAACTGTTCAAATGCGTTACTACTCTTGGGACAAATGTGAGGTTCTTCCTCGCTTTTTACTGTCAGTAAGATCCCAGATTTGACCACTGTGTCAGTGCCATGATTAGAAAACAGGACATGTTAGGTTATTGATAGTAGGTTTATATGAATCAGGACATGACTACTTCTTTTTTAAAATGCAAACATTTTGTGTGGGAGTTTACTGCACCAGTATGAAATCAAAAGGAATATTTACAAGAGCAATTTACTACTTCAAACATGTTGCAAAAATATGGCAGTAAAGATAAAAAAAAGGGACTAGTCCAAGATGGTGCAACAGCTTTCATCATCCAGTCTCATAAATGTCTAATCCTACTCTCCTTCAGACCATGTTTATTTTCATATAAATTCTTTTATATTGTAGTGTTGCCCTTTTCTTAAGCATGACTAATTGTTTTATGCTACCCTTGTGAGCTCTCATGGCGTGTTTTCATACCGTGTGACCTAGTTGATGTGGCTATTCCACCCAGTAAAGGAAAGGAGGTATCGTAATATGTTTGTAAGGGATGTGCGTGTTTCCATCAGCTGTCTATTCCCTGTGTTTCCCAAATTTTCTTAGTGCAGGAGCATATTTTTCAATTGGCTTTTGAGGATTGCATTTTCTCCTTGATGTGTACCAGAGGTTTGGATATTTGAGCAAGAGGAAAAAATTCAGTGGACAGCAATCATGTTCATGGCCTTCTGTCTGGATATTAGGTGTTCTACATATTTTAAAAGTGAGCACAGTAATTTCATACCATTTACAACTAAATGTTTATGAGCTACTGTGGTAAAATAATTCTCAGCCCAGAGCGTGAACCAAAGCGTAGCTGTGGTCTCCCATATTCAGTCCAGGAGGGTAAGTGCTCTTCTGAGTAATCACTTTCTCTCTCAATAATTTCTTAGTTTAGACAGTTTGTCATAAGCTGCAAATGGTTTGGGTACATCACTGGAAATCATTCACCACGCCATGCTTCATGGCCTTTTTTGGGGGGGTATGCTGCTGCTGATCTCTGCTTCTCTGGTCTGTCCTATCCTGCACAATAGGGCAACTACCAGTTAAAAAAAAGGAGTAGGTACTGTTTAGTGCAAATATAATGAACCAGAAAGCAGAAAAAACTTCTTCCTTCTATGTTCCCAGAGGAAGAACACAATTTAGTATAAATTTGCTGCCTCGTGTTGAACAGAGAGTTAACATTCCCCATGAACAGCAAATGCTTCTTTTGAGAATACTGGTATTGTTATTATGGCTCTTTTACTAAAAAAACCCAAATATTTTAACTCTTACTTTCGATCATAAAAGTCAAAATCTTTCTAAATATGCTCCCATTATATCATGAATGTAATAAACGAAGAGAAAATGCTTCTGCATTCCTCTCAGTCCCCTCTCAGTTCTTCGCAGTGACTGAACTTAAGCATGGCTTTACATAGCATAAGTCAACAAGATAACTTGTGTTCATAAAGCTGTACAGATGTACATATACTTTGGGAACGAAGCAGGGGACTGATCTCTTGTCAGAGTTCTCCATAATTCCAAAGCGAATGATTTTAATCCATGCATATATATATATACACACATATATTTGTGTGTTAATGTGTCTGTATATACAGCTTTATATAACTGTATATAAATATTAGGCAGAACATAGTAGCCTAAATAATAAAATTACGCACAGCATGTTGGGATGGACACTAAGTTGTGTGTTATCTTATCAGAACCCTCCAGTAACTACATATTAATCACATTTTTCCAGGGCTGTGTATTTCACACACAGCATTCAAAGGATATCACAAGATTTTACTACTAAATTTCAATGTTTTTATTACATTCATATGGGAAGCATAACTTTGCATTCCTACATGTTTACTGTGCTTTCCATAATGCCCCAGTTGTCAGGAAAAAACAGGAAAATACTAAAAGAAAAACAGTTTAGATTAAAAGGCTGAGCCCCCCTATGGATATTCTCAGATCTATGAAATTCTTTCTTCTGGGGATTTCTCTGATGAATGTGGAGGTTCATCGCCTGCCCACAGCACTGGCAGGAAACCCCACACCTTGAACAGGATGACCTCAAAGAAGCTGCTGAGTTTTCTGGCCCCTTTTTCAGACCTTTTTCTCCCGGGGCCAGTGCTGCACTGTGTGAACATTAAAGATTTCATGATGCTCTTCAAAAGGGAGCCAGCCCTACACTCCTTAACAGCAGTCTGCTTTGCCTCAGAAATTAAAGACAGTAGGAATTGACCTCAAAACAGGACTTCTCCCCAGCACTGATGAGAATTTTCTTTCCTCTGTCCCTGTCATTTTACACACCATGTATTAGCTGGTTTCCCCTGTCTCCTACGACCCCAAAGGAAATTGTATTTTACCTGTGTTTTACACTTGCAGTTTTCCATCATTTAGAGTTCATTCGTAGCCACCTCATACTAATTATACAGGGTCTGACTCTCTTTCCTGGATCTGACTCGCTGACTCTCTGACCTCTTCACATTCAGTTTATAAGGCAACTTTATGCTGCTGGAATAAAGTAAGTGAACCTCAGTGTAAATGAAAATCATCCCTTTCTTTTTGCATTTTCCTTCAAAGTGCTGTGTTTGTTCCACTAAGCAAAATGAAACAGAACAGCCATGACAAAAAACATAATCCATCTGTGTCCTCCCTTAGCAAGGAATGCCCTGAGAACTGGTGCTACCAAAGTTTTATTATCGCTTACAAAACAGAACTTAGAACCATTTACTGGATATAATAGAGCATCATTTAAAAATTAAACTAAACAACAGTTGTTCAAATAAATACTGAAAGTACATTTTGTGATCCATTACCTCATTTTTATTGCATTTATCCGCTTTATTGCTGTTCAACCATTTTCATGGGTTTTCCAGACGTTAGTGACAATTAACAAAAATGAACCCCAAAAATGATAGAACCACAACAAAAAGGTAAATTTATTTAAAGAGTGTTTGGTGGTCCCAGTCAAGGCATTAAAGTCTATTACTGACAATCCCTGCGTTTTGGAATAATGTTGTCCCATAGATGTGATAAAATTACCGTGCATGTCTAACAATGCACAAAAAGGAAAAGAAAGAAAGGAAGAAAAGCAATTATCACACAGTTACTCAGTTACTTGCAGTGGGAAGAGCTTTCTGGTAGAAAATTTGCATTTTTTTTCTGTTGACAATTGAGTGGTTTTTTTCTAAGGCATGATTTGCTTCCTAAGAATTTTTTTTTTTTTTCTTAAAAAAAGAAGAGGATACACAAAATCTTAAAAGTATTCTTTTGAAAAATGAAATACTATTTCAAAGGAACTGTTCTGTCTCTTGCAGTGGAGCTCCTGGGTGTCTGATGTTGTCTTTGTTCTTTAATGGTGCTTTGCTGAAATCATCCAGAAAGCCTCATGTCCAAGTGAGCCAACCATGTACCCCATCTTCAATAGCATGGAGAGTAGTCATATGGGAGATTTAGACAGTTCAAATGGTCTGCAACTGTGAAGAAAAAAAACCAGAAGCTTCTTGTACTTAGACACCTTTTCCATACTTTTCCCGTAACATTCATTTCCTATAAAAGCTGGTATTTAACTGAAAAAGCAAAGTTATCTATTTAAAATATCAGAATTAAATAATCTTTTAAATATGAAAAATTTTCTGTTAAAAGTAGTCAGAATTATGTAAATTTTTAAACATGTGTATTACTTTCCATCTAATTTAGGTGTCTCCTGAAAGTCCCTAAAGCTAAGTGTGCAGAATATCTGTCTCTATGAGTAGTATATCAAGAAAGCAGTTTCTAAAAATATGAAAAAAAAAGTTTTTTCAACCGTTCTGCTAATCCTCTGAAGCTGAATGTTCCATATATTCCATTTGCTTGATTTTTAGTGATTAAAGAGTAGCAAGTAAGATGAGGGTCTTTGGACCGCTAGCTTCATCCCCTTAGAGACCAAAAAATCCACTCTGAACAGGTGGCTGCTGCATATACATGGATTGGTTGTGTACAAGCAACAGATCTGAGGAGTGCAGGATATGTTGGAACAGAAGTAATCAGCCTAGAAGGACCAAGCAAGTCTGTGGGCCGCTCCTCTCCCGTTGGCAGTCTCTTCCGAGAGGTGCAGCTCAACCATCTCCAGCCTTACAAATGGTATTATACAGCTTCATGAAGGCTCTTTGGAAAACTGGTCGAAAGAATATGCGTGACTTAGTTGTGGTACATATGGTTTTGCAGGATTATAGCTTATGCTGTCATTTGTGGCAATGTCTCTTCTTTTTTTTTCTATTGTTCTATTTTCGTGTTTTCAATAGAGCACTCTTTAATTATAGTGCAGTATCCCCTTTCAGTAAGAAAGGAATTTAAATGAACTTGTGAAACAAGCAAGGGACTGGAAAACAAGAGACCAGTTCAATTGTTCCCAGCTCTGGCACAATCCTTTATAAGATTTCCAAAGATTCACTTCCTTATCTATTGAGTTTATTTTCCTTGTCTGTAAACCCAATGTAGTACTTCCCCTGATGTATATTCTTCCATCACAGAAAGGATAAGAAAAAGAATTAATCACTGTGACGGATTTTATTGCTCTTACTGTCTGTGTCACTGGAGTGCATTCTGATAAACCAAATATATTTTAGTCTAATCATTATACTATATTAATAAACTAAACATTATCAAAGCTCAGTCACTGTCCCAGGGACCAACTGGTGAGGTCTGCCCACAGCCCTAAAATTACTGTAGCCTCCGCAATAAGATGACTGCATTCTACTGTTTATTTGGAGTAATCCCTTGTGCAGGCTAGACTCTAAACTCTCCAAGAGTTATTTAGGAGAGAGTTTGCTTGCTTGTGCTGTTCAAACGACTCAAAAGCAGAGATGGTCAAGATCCAGCTGCACTGACTACACTGTTGCTTTGACGCTGTTTAATGCATTAGTATAAACGAAACCATTAAGAAAGTATGAGATGAGATAGGATAGGATGGGATGGGATGGGATGGGATGGGATAGGGTAGGAGCCTTCTGGACAACCCGTTGCTTACCCTTACCCGTAGCTGGAGGGCACATATCTCTGCAGAGTTCCTTAGGACTTCAGTGAATCCAATTTACTGATAAGTAAGAAAAGGTACATGGTGTATAAACCATTTTTTTCCTACAGCAGTGATTACTGCTACTGGGAAAACAGAAGTTTACTCTCAGAGGTTACTGTGCTCAAATGAAAATGCAGTCACAGGTGCCTTAATACTTGAGCAGGGATAAGTTTTACATAGCTGTAAAATGAGCTTCAGCTTTTAAGTTACTGTCTTTTTCTTTATAATAATAATCTCTTCACTTTTACAAGCTCTATATTATTTTTAGGTAAGAAAACACTATAAAGTTCATGTTTTATTGTTCCTTGCAGTTATATAAATTACATTTGGCCAAAATAAATGTAATTCCTACTGTGCGAACTGAGAACCCAGAATGTTGATTTTCCTCAAGTTATAAACAATGTGAAGATATGTTATACTGGGTCACAATTTTCCACTGTACGGCAAAATATATAACTCACTTTTAATAACAAAACTGCATATATCATTAAAGTTTCCTGCTCCATGGAGCACATATTATGTTTCTCTGCACAGCAAGGGATATCCTTTCTATGTCCCACAATTTCTAAAATATTGTTTGACTGAATGAAAAATATTTTAGTGATTCATTAGTAAAACAGCTGTCATTTTGAAAAATTATTCAAATTAGTCTGTATTTTTATTAGTAGTATTGAATTCTTCTTGCAGGCTCTTTTTTTTTCTTTGTAGATCTAGTATTTCAGCACGTTTGTACCTCTTTCATCTTCTTGTTGCCATGGTTTTTGGAAAGGGAACTTTGGAAAATTATTTATTATTTTGATTTCTTTCATGACTGTCGGAAGTTAGAGTCACCTCCTAAAATTTAACACGCCAAGTTAGGAAATTCACAGTGTTCGTTACGATACTTTGATTCATTAAGTTTCTAATTATGGGTTTTCCAAACCGTAGACTTTGCCAAAAGACTATTGACAGGATTTTCTAAAGCACTCAGCTTTGACCTAACACTGCTGCCATTCACATCCACGGTAAAATACCCGATGATGTCAATGGAAGCACTTAGGCCAATACTGAGTTCTTTTGAATATCCACTCTTAGAAGTACTACCTGACTATGTCATAAACCTTCATCTACATCCTTCTTCAAACCACAGCACCCCTGTCTACACATCCCTGAGGCCATTAAAAGTCTTTGAGAAGAAATGGTCATTGCAGCATAGCTGGACAGTTAGTAAATCCAGGCTCTGAGACTACAAGAAAGAACACTTGAGAATCCTGTCCTCTTTCCAAAAACATGCTTGCAGTAGCTAAATGGCTTGAAGAAGCTCCATCGTGGAATCATAGAAAAAAATAGGTTGGAAGGGACCTCTGGACGCCATGAATCCGACTTCCTGCTAAAAAGGCGTGCCGACTTCAAGGTAAGATCACATTTCTAAGTGTCTTATGCCATCAGGTGCTGAAAATCTCCAGGGACAGAGATTCCATTCCCTCTCTGGGAAATCTGTTCCAGCCTTTAGCTCCTCATGTGAATAATTCTTTCCCCAATGCCTAGAGCTTTCTTTTAATGACTGCCTCTTGCCCTTCAACTGAGTAACTGCTGTCTTGAATGCATAGAGAAGAACAAGGAGTCTGCAGAGTTCTTCAAATATACTCTAAAATATTTAGGGCATAAAGCCTAGTAACAACTTACTGACTTCTGCAGGACCCTATCTGTGCCAAATGTAACATCTAAAGTGTTGACAGTAAACTGACTGCACAATGTAGCATTCAACAATGCATTTGGCACTTGTGTGACCATCTGTGTGCAGCCCAATAAATTTGGAGCTGCTGCGTTAGCATAGGATTCATCTCCCAAGACTTTAGCTTGTAAAAGCTGAATGCCTTATCTAAATTAGGTATTGAGGATCTCCTCTGGGTGGGAAGAGAGAAAGAGACAGAGAGAAAAAAAGAACATCACATAATTTTGTGAACAAATCATCTTTTTGTGTTAGACTCCTGTCAAAATACAACTTCTGGACCTAGTTCAGCTCAGCATTAAGATGAAATCAACCCAGGGAAAACCAAACCAAACTAAATCAAGAATCAAATGAAAAAGAATGGCCTGACACTCACATCTTCATATCAAATATCTACTACAATGCCTCCAAATATACCCTGGTTTATGGGATGAGCTTCTGTCAATCTATTGCACAGTGTAAAGAAGATGCTGGTCTTTGTGAAGCCACCAGTTGGCAGCTGTCCTACCCTGACATTGTACAGTTCATCAGCAAATACTCTCTGGCACTGGTGTCTTTTTAGCAGAGCCCTGCTCATCCTTCTGTCCTAATCCCTTCCTGTGCTCTTTTTAACAGAGCACTACTCATCCTTCTGTCTTAATTCCTTCCTGTACATGGACCCACTTCTCTTCCCTGTGCCCCTTATGATGCCTCTTGGTCCATAAAGTCTTCAGGAGTTGTGAACAGGAAGGAGAAGGCCAAAGAAAGCAGGAATTTGCATGCAACATGTCAGCTTGTTTCATAAGGATGGGGTAGCTGTGGAAGTTGTGCATGTAAGGACAATGACACATGCAGATGTAGGAAAAGAAAAACGTTATCTGAGTTACTGTAAGGGAAGATAAATATTTTAGTTAAAAAAAAAAAAAGAAACGTAGATCGTCATTTCAGGTGTTTTTTTTTCAAGGGTTTAAGATGGTTATCTGGTCAGTGTGGGTATCTCTGCAAAGGTAAGTGTTCTGCCTTGGGAACGGACTTTGCTCTAAAGGCAGCAGTTCAATGGCTGGTGTCGACAATGCACAGAGCTAGCACATGGTAGCATGGGGTCTCTGGTCCTGCTATAGGACACATCATCTTGTGCTCTATGTGACATCTTTTTAGTCCTGAGACATTCTTACGGTTTATTTGTGTCTTACCCATGGCTGGGGGGGAGGGGTATCCTAGATACAGATACCATTTTTGTCTCTAGAGGAGTTAACTGTTTTACTGTTTTACTTTAAAAGGGATGCTCCCAGCATCCCAGCATTAAAAGTAATTTAATGAAGTGCTAATGGAAGATGAGAGAGATAAAGTATTCAGTGGCATCTAGTTCTGTGTGACTCTCTCACATGCATAAATCTAGGCTAAAACTGGAAGTGGAGTGACCATCTCATAAGAATATACAGAATTATTGTTGTTGTGAGAAAACTTTACAATATATATTATCTACCTGTGGGTGCAGTTCTTACGGAGATGACAGAAGAAACAGCATATGTAGGTCATGAAACTTCAATCTGACCTAAGCTAGTGTATGATAGTAAAAGTAATACCAAACATGGAAAAACATGCAGGGATCAATCCTGCAGGTTATTGCTTGAAGGAAGGAGATAGTGTGGGAAACGCATTCCCTATTTGAGCTGTTAAGTATTGAGAGACAAAGAAAAATTGGAGAGTGGGGAGAAATATCACTTGCTTCTCTCTATGAGAATTGTCCTTGTATGAAAAAGGAAAACACTAATAAATATAGATCAGATTCCCTACTGTACCTCAGCAGGTGTCTTTTTTAAATTAGAAAAGTTGAATTTTATTCTTTCTTGGCACAGGTGAGAGTCGTATTTGAGGAACCAGAGAGGAGAGAATCCCATAGAAATTATTCTTTTTCACACTTGTCTCTTGAGTCTGGATGTCTGCATGGTAGAATAATTCTTCAGTCTAGTAGGATGAGAGCTTGAGAAAAGCGCAATGTATGGACAGTTTGCTATAGGCCTTCCCAAAGCTCAGCTGAGCTTCATTAGCCCCCCTAGGAACTCTCTTCCCTGCTGAGGAGAAAAATTGAAGGAAATACTTGTGTTTCTTGAATTGCTTTGCGTTACAGCAATTCTCCTCTTTCTAAAAAAGAAATATTTTGCCCTGGATGTTGGGATTTTACTACCTCTATTCATCATAATCACAAAGCTAGTAGTAAAGGAAATATTTCCCTTTTTTAGCACTGTCATTTTCAGGAGGAAATATAATTTCCTATTTAGTAAATTATAATTTTTTTTTTTTTGGCACAGCAATTCTCTCAGTCTTGGTACTCTGCTAGTCCCTAAACGTGGCAGGATTGGTGCAACTTGAATGAGATCATGGCTTACCGAATGACATTGCAATGCTCACAAGGCTGCAGCAAAGTTACTGATCTGGGAAGAAATCTCTGTAGGTCATCTGCTTTTTCCCTCTGACCTGAAGCAAGATCCACTGCACTTTAACAGTCTCTTAGGGAGCCTATTAAACCATTTGTGAGCCTTTTGACTAGTTACTGCTATTGTACATCTACATTGCATGTTCAGTAAGCACATGTAATATCAGCACAGCTTTTGTTACTAGTCCGGGAACTGACTTGCAGCTGGATGGAGGAACCTCTGAAGAGTACATGTGAACTCCAGAGTATCTGTCAAGACAAGAGCAGGCTGAGGAGCTTCAGTTACAAACTCTTCAGGACACGAAATTCTAGTAGTATGTGGAAGCAGTTAGTGCATTTAGTACCATTATACATATGATATTGCAAATAATAATGCTAAGCCAGGCATAATAATGTGGCCAGCAGGTCGAGGGAGATTTCCTCCCACTCTACTCTGCACTGNTGTGATTCTGTGATTCTGTGATTCTGTGGTTCTGTGATTAAGCACTAATGTTGGATGCATTCAACACATAAATATGTTTTAATTCAGTTTCATATTTTAGTACTTTTTCTCTGTACTAAGGCTGTAGTAAGGTCTGGTTTTGGGTCTAGTCTCTCCTATTATACAATTTTTTTCCATGACCTTCAACTAAAATTTAGGGGTTTTGCTCCTACTGTGGTTCCTGAGAGTCTATTCACTAACTCTTCTGATGTTCAGAAAGTGATCAGCCTAAAATCTTTGCCAATTTTAATCATTCCCCCCCCTCCCCCCTTATTGTTTATTGTAAATTTTTGCATTCATACATGTTTGCAGGCAGATAGAATTTCTATTTTCAGTGTTCAGTTCATCAAGCTGCGTGAGTAATGCCTGACGCATTCTAACAGAATGGGCTCTGCCATTACCCTGGTACCCCAGTACAATCTGGCTTTGGGGATGGTGGTTCTACAGGACTGTAGGCAGAGGAAGAAACTGAGAACTGCTCACTTTGAATTTATCATCTCTATTTTATTATCTTTGGTACAATTTGATCCAAATTCACATAAGACAAAGCTTGGATGAATCCTTTGCAGAAAAATCAATGGTACTGGGGACACTGCAACAAAAAGGAACAGATCTCCACTCTGAGATCTGTAGCAAAGCATTTTCTTTCATCGTGCCACTGGTCAGCTGCCTAATCTTCAGTGCACGTTGGCTATTGGTAGTGGGAATGAGGGAATTTAAGGAGATAACTGATCTGCTTTTGTCTGTAGTTAAAATGCTGGTAGAAACAACTATTAAGTGAGGAAGGAAGACAGAGATACTAATGGGAACTTGTTTTGGCACCCAGCTCAAAGGGAGCTACAGATTACAGGTTGAAATTCATATAAATTCATGTTATCTCTTTTTGCTCTGCAAAAGCGTTGTGCCTTCCACAGAAACATTGTACAGCCTCACTATGTAGCATCACTCTGTCCAGACATTTGTTCGATAGAGCTTTTGGAGAGGGCTGATTGTAGGCTTCCCACAATGATAAAGGGGTGGGAAGAAGTTTCAGGAGGCAGCTGGCTGGCTCAGTGCATGTGGAAATGATTACTTTAATGGTGTTTTTATTTTATAGAATTATTAACGATGTTGGGGGGAGGCTAGATGCTTTAGAAAGGCGTCTTTTTAAATTACTGTAAATGTAAATGAAGAAATTAAATAAATCCATATATTTGTCATCTCCCTTACCAGATCAGATATCACCACAGTAGACAAAGCCACACCAACTACAGCTTAGACACGCGATCAAGTTGCTGCTACTTAACTAGTATCATGCATCAACTGAGCTGTGGTATAAGCTGTAACCACAGCTCCACCCCCTGTAACTCATACCTTCACCACATCCATGGTGAGGCACTGCAGGCAGCAGAATGAAGGTGCGCCCTCATTGTAGGAGGATGGCTTTTACCCGAAACCTCTTGCTTCTGCAGTCCCGCCAGAGCTAACTCTTCTCCACCTGCTTCTCCTGCCTCTGTTCCCTGCTCACGTACTGGCTTAATAATACCCACACAGAGTTACTGAGGTTCCACCAAGATGAGAAGCAGGTTCAGCTGATGTATTCCTTATACTGTTGTCCGGGTTTTTTTGTCTTTAGAGAGTTACCCTCTGGGTAACTGGGCAAGGGATTAAGCAGAATTCTGTACTGACAGTAATTCATCTTGGACTTCAGTATCCTCTAAAATTCTGTCCTTTCCAGCTTTCTCCTATGCAAGGGATGCTGTGTTAGAGCAAGCTCTGTAGGCAAAGTTGTTATGCTGCGGTCTTTGGACAAGAATAGATTTTGACACAGAGATGGTAGAAAGGGGTCTTAAATGTACTGTCAAAATGCATAAAATACATCCTGATTTTTATGCCTAAACCAGTATGAGGCTTCAAGTTTTAGTGCTATAAATCAAAAGGAAAATAAAAAAGGGGAAGAGACATTTAGTTTGAAGCTGAAGTATTAATTAATTCAACATTCACTGAAATAAAAAACAAACAACAGTATGCAAGTCAGAATTTGTCCTTGCTGGAAACTAGACCAGATTAATGAATCCCACAAAAATAGCCACCTCAAATATGACTTGAACTGGGATGACATCACCGCCAAACACAGTTTGGAAAACAGTTATTTGTAAATAATTTATGCTAGTGTACATTCACTGACCAACAGTTTTAATCCATAAAGGAAAGAAACACTTTCCCTTTACAGGGACATACTGTTTTATAAAGTAGAGATCAGAAATGAGAAAGAATAAAGAGTTTATTTTAGCCACAGAATAAAAGAAGGATGGCATTTTTTTTCCAACTTGCTTTTCTGTTTTGTGATCTATGTCTCTCTTTCTCTGCAGGCCCAAATTTTTTCACAGCATGCACACCCCTTCTCATCTATAGTCATCCTGCAGAGATGAAGATGACCTCAGCTACTAGGAGAAAATAAGAAAGTTTTCTCTGAGGCAGGTTATTCTGTTCTCCACTTGACAGCGTTTCTTGCAGCTTGGCTCTGAAGCACAAGGCCATAGTCAGCAGCAACCCCTTTTACCCAATACAGGAGAATCCAGTTTTTCATTTCCACCCTTGGCAGATTTGCGTTAGCATGACAGGAGAAATGTCAGCGGGAAGTGAGCAGAGCTGGCCATGTGAAAACACCTCAGGTTTTATTCCTACCCCTTAAACTTTGCAACAGAAATAAGACAACTCATTTTCTGATCCCAGCAAAGCTGTTGTTGATGAGAAGAAAGAGAAATGAAGGGGGTTTCATCTGCCCGGTTATGCTAAAGTACATTCCACAGTGGAACAATTAGTCCCTTTCCTATTTTTTCCAGGCTTTGATCAAGGCTGGTTCTTACTTTTTTTCTTTTTTTTCTTAAAAAAAAAAGAAGAAAGGTGTTGCTTTTCCCATCATTCCTGAAGTCCCTGATATTATGAAAATTCTTTTGGTATCTTTTGCTTTTCATAAGTTACATTCCCTTGAAATGAGTGATGATGTGAGAATCCCATTTACATTTAAAATAAAGTAACTTTCTCGATATTAAGATGACACAGAAAGTCTTAATTGGGTAACTCGCATGCACTGCGATTGCTCAGAAACAAGGAGACAAAGTGAAAGAACCCAGAATGTATTAATTTGTGTTTACCTATATTTTATTTCTCTACCTCTCAAAGTTTCTGTGGGGCTTTCTCATGTTATCCTGATCTATCAGTTTGGCAATATTGGTTTAAGTTCTTTATTATCACAGCAGTGAAGCAAATAAGCCATTCCATTATTAAGTTTTTACTAGTATGAAGTGCAGTAAAGTATTTCACTTGCAAAGAATGCTGATCAAAAGACAACTCATGCTCCACATTTGCTGCTGAACAAGCAGAGATAATGCAGCAAAATATTTCAGAAGTAGTTTCTGAGATGAATGAAATTATGTACTTGATTGAAAATTGAGTTAATTGGAAATTTAGTGAGAATAGCAATTCCAGTCGTACCAGAATACTTTGAAAAGATGATTCATTTCCACTATAAATGCAAGCGATGCAGTTATGTTTCAGTGAGCTAACTCATCAAGCTTCCACAACTGATTTATTATTATCTCTGTATTCTTAGATATATCTATTTTAAAACTTCAGGACTTCTCTTATCTGTCTTTTGCTTTGCAAGTCTTACAATATAAGCCCCGACAATGGCTTGGATTGTTGTTATGACTTTGAATTACACTGTGAATTTTCACTCTGTGAGAGATCTCTGGTTTTGTATTTAATTCTGTTCTTTAAAATTTTGTGAACTGCCTGAAGCAACTTGCAAGGATCGGTCTAGAAAAGTCACTATTAAATACGCTTCTTCGTTTTATTTGATACCAAGGCCATGAATAATGACTTACCCTAGATTTCAGTGACCAATCACCATAATATTTACTGGCAATGACTCTGTGAAACTTATTGCTATAGCAACTTAATCTTGGGCTTAATCCAGGTCCCAGAGGAGGTGTCCGTTATCTCAAAAGCCCCTGCTAGAGCAAGCATCTGTAGCTGCAGTCTTGGAAGGCAGGGACCAGAGACTGCACAGGCTGAGTTTCTAAACTACTGTCTCACACTCCAGCCCTCTGAGAATAGGAGTAAGGCTTCATTGCCTTTTAACAAGCGTGTGTTGGAAATCTTTCCCTTTCTCTGTGCTTTGTACAGAAGGTGAAAATTTCTCACTGCTCCTGCTAGAGAACAGACCTACTGAGAAAGCAAGAACCCATCTGCAAAATGAGACAGAAGAGACATTGCAAACACTCTCTTCTTTTGCCTCTCTTTTCTTGACTCACTCACAAAACCACCTTTTGATATTATCTCATTGATTCTTTAATAATAAATAGACAGAAATCTTTCTTGGGTTTATTTTCCTCAGAAGATTTCCAGAAAGCTTCCTTTAAAAGTAGAACTGGAGCATTCTTTTCCCCGCTATGTGCCAAGGATCTGGACGGAGGCACAACATGAGGGGATGCTGGAGCTAACTTCTCCAGCTGTGAACCTTCCCTCCAGCAGCCTATCTAATCAGCTTGCTGATCAGCTGAACTGTCTCTGTGCAGCCATCCTGAGGTGGGTAATAAGGAAGATACTGTTTCAGTTTTTCCATGTGAAAATAAATAACTTTTTATTTTAGTAAAGTGCTATGTTCCCTGAGGGACATGTTGATTTTATGAAGTGGGACTTTCCAACAGAAAAGTTGATTGACTGACTGACTCCCAGATTTACAAGGCAGAATGAGAAGGCAGCCGCTGCATTTCAGCTATGATACATACGAAACAGGCTGGATATATAAGGGACCTAATTCCCAGATTTCACCGAAATAAAGTTGGGTTTATGCCATCATTTACTTCTTGCTATCAGTCTGCGGGTGTTCAAAAGAAGATAAAACATTCAGTTCAGTTGAGAAGTCCTGAGTGAATGACGCCAAGGGAGCAAGCACTCTGGACTACATGAGAAAACTGGCCAGTCAAAGATCTTTTTCCTCCATATTTTTCCTTCTTTTAGTTATTCTCTCCAACCTCCTAAGAAAGCCTTCAGGTCATCTTGATGTTTTATTGTCCTACGAGTGTAACATAATGTAATATAAAAGTTAGCCTGATCCTAAGGTTTTAGCTTGATATATTCTAATCTGGAAGGTTTGGACCGCGTTGGAAACGTTGCTTCTTGTGCTGACGAGCAGGAGCGTCTGCTCTGGTTCCCTAGCTATAACCTAAACTTGGCTTCAAAGGGAGAAGACTGACCTTCTGTGTAGTTCCTATCGGAGATTGCCAGCTTACCCTGAAGACACTGAAAACAATTTGCAATTAGCTTAGAGTGACAAGTTTAACATTCACTTATCAAGTACAGCGATTTATTTTTACAGTGTTGCAAAATGGCTCAGGCCCAGCTAATTTCACTTGGAGGAACAAACACTGCCACGGCCAGAAGGCACAAAATGTGCAACAATAATCCTTAAGGCAACACACTGTAATTTGCCTTCTTCTGTTTAATGCCATGTCAAACAGAAGGATTTCTGCACATTTCAGATAGTGACTGTGTTGCCTTCTCTTGGTTTGAGTTAGTAGAAAAGAAAAATTGATTTACTTCAGAGAGCAGTGATAGATGAAGGATATGACATGCACTGAGCATGCCTAGTTCCTTGCTCATGCCAAAAAATTCCCAGAAGGATAAATCTCGTTTCCTGCCTTACTTCACAGAATTTTAACTTTTTAAACAAGTCATGTTCTGTGGTTTGGATTCTGTGTTTATATCAGGGTTTGTTTCCAGGCTCGTGGACAATAATAGTACATGGGTCTGAAAAATGTGAACATTTTCGTGGGGAGAGAAATCTTGATGTTTTACTCTCACTTTCATTCTTATTATTTGCATTAATTCTTATAAACCAGCCCTTACAGATAAGTTGCAATAAAAGCTGATATTTTCCAGGTATAAACTGGAAAATATGCGAACCTGAGCATTCATTTAAGCCAAACCTATTACCATGATTTCAGGTTGTACTTACATATTCATACTGTAGACTTTATTTATTTTAGAAAATATGGAGCTGGAAATTAAGACCTAACTTTAAAAATATGTTCTGTGTTTAAAATGACTTGTGCATTTTCTACATACATACACACACATTCATATATAAACCCTTTGTGATCTACAGATTATAGCTGGATTCAAGTTCAACTAGAAGCAGAACATGAATTATATTGAAACTGTTAGCACAACTATATTTAGAAGACTGTAAGAATATATATTTCTTTCTAATCTCCATTAATAGCAGTATTCTTTAAAATAAAAACAAACAAACAAAAAAGACACATCCATTTGATTTGATTGTATCTTTCAAGAACGTGCAGTGTTATCCAAACATCTAGCATGCACAAAATTGAGAAGGTGTGTGATTATAATGTATACATAAAAGAGGACACATAACACACACAAAGGGAAACCAAGCTAGGATCAAGCTTGAGACTTTAACATGTCTTGATAGATTTGAAATTTTAATACTGCCCCAAATTATCTCCATAAAAGGTACCCAAAACTTCATTCATATATACAAGAGCACTTTTGCTTAATAGGTGAATGATATGCTGGAAAAATACTGGTTATTCTTTGAAGAAAAACAAAAAAAAACAAAACAAAAGCAAATAAAAAAGTTGGTGCTACAGGATATCTTCTAAGCTTAAGGGACGCTTCTGGTAGATGTGGCTTTGTTGCAATTTTTTTTTTATTTAACACACTTCTTTTTCAAATATTAGCTACCTCTACACTGTTTTTTTGCCTACTTGCATTCTGGGTTTTAGCATATTATAAAAAATAAGTAATTTCTAACTACTTAACACATACCCCGGTAAGCTTAATACATGCAGTAGTTATTCCAAGATAGACAGGTACAAAAATATATATGTGTGTGTGTGTGTGTGTGTGTTGGAATATATGTATGTATTTACATGCCCATGAAAAATCAGCAAAAGTGATTGTATTTTAGGTTCTAGTAAAAGAAAAAAACTTAGTGGGCAATGGAGGGAAGAGTCCCCCTCGGTGCTTGGCTAAAGCTTAGGCAGAACAGCTGATGTTTTTCCAAAGGGGCCATTCGGTGTGTTGCTGTTTGCTTCTACTGAATGATCTTCTTGTCACTAACTGTCCTTTAAGCAACAGTGCAATTTTTTTCATGACGGTATGGGGTTTTTTCTTCTTCTCAGTGTGGGACTAAATTTGAAAGTTTTAGGAAATAGTAGTAAAATAAAGAGTACATGCTGAGTTAGCTCAATATGACTCCTTTATTTTTCCATTTTACCAATACCTGTGAGACTAGTTTTCAGAGCCCCAGCCTTGTTTCTTGACACCCAAAATATACAGCAAGTGAAAATCCCTGCTTTAGTGTTAATATACTGAAATATGTCCATAAACCTCAGTTCTTCTGCTTTCCATGCTAAGATGCATGGCTTTGATGTAGGAACTCAAAAAGCAGTTCAAAGACATATTCCTTCAAGGAGGGATTCTTTCAAACTAATGCAGATATCATTCATTCTTTGGCCCAAGGAGGAGTAACAAAACCAGCTACTTCCACAGTATTGCTGCGGAGGAGGGAAGAATGAAAAGGGAGAGAAGGAGGCAGACATTCTATGCTCTTGCTCCATATGGTGCCATGTGGTCCCTGTTACACAAGACCAAGATATGTGCACCTTGGACATAATCCATATATGAATCAGGGTGCTAATCAGCTACTGCTCCACTACATAAGGTCATAAGAACAGGGATATACCATCACCAATACTGTCTGTAAGGGACACCTAAGGAGTAGCAAACCCAAATACTTTTTCAGCTTCCAACGATTTTTAAGGGATTTTCTGAATTTGACATGATTTATTGAGTCAATAATCCTCAGTGGATTTATTTTCCATATTCTTGTCCAGTCTGCCCTTGAACCCATTTAAGTTTTTGCATCTACAGCATCTTTGGGGAGACACTACGTAGGTCCACTGGCTTATGGGCATAAAGAACAAGATTTCTTTGAAGCTTTCTGCTTCTTTCTTCTTGGGATCTTCATGGCACACCTTTGCAAGATGTAGTACCTAGCTGATATCACCAGTAATGAATTTCCAGCCATGTGTTGTAGCCATGTTTTTGTTTTAAAGACCAAAACACTTCCATCATCTCATGTTCCTAAGGCTAAGAAGGAAGGGAAGTGAGACATTGTGCTGTCATGATACTAAGACAAGCTCAGGTTGCTGAACCTCTGTAGTTTTGAGATGCTTGCTGTTGTGTTGGAGATTTCTTTTCCAGCCGAGTCTAAATGTGCCACCCCATTGGAAGGGCCTGTTTGCTATTTAGGGTATGGATAGCCTCATATGCACTTAGTGCCCAGCGTACAGAGACCAAAAATTGTCTGAGTAACCATGGCACTTGTAAATAAATAAAATTAATATCAATCATTATTACCTCAGAGTCCCCTCTGAAATAAAACAATCTCTATAAATGGGTAGATTCCCTGTAATTGCTCTCTTGAGGCCTTCTCCTCACTTTCAGAACTGTCCTGGGAACACTGTATACATAATCATAAGTTCTCAACCTGGTACCTCTTGCTGTCTTTTTATCTTGTTGCCTTAGTTGCTTTTGTAGCCAAATATAAATAATCCCAGTTGATTTGCTTTATTCCCATTGTCCTTAGTTTCTCTTTCTGTCATAACTGAGCCGTCAGATAGCCTCATCTTTGTTTCTTTGCCAAAAGTATTTGATAAATACTTTTTTAGTATCTTAAATTTTCTGCATAATATCCCCAAGTATTTAGTTGAGTTCTTGGAATAGTTTTACATTTAATTACTCTTGCTGCATCAGTTTTCCCTGGATGTTTTTCTTTTGACTCATCTCCTAGAGAGCGTGAGTCTCTTTGCAGTGTGTACCTGAAGAGCAGGTATCCTGGAGGGCTGCCTGACTTTATGTGAATTCCTGCTGGTGTACTGAAGAAGGTTTTTGAAGTACACTCCTCAGATAAACTCGGGGATTATGCCCTAGGAATGCACCATGGGGCAGATAAACTATCATGAGAAACGGAACATTTCAGGTGCTTGTGCAATTTTACTTTTTTTTTTTTTAACTGGACCAAGTTTATCTTTACAGCTACATCTGCAGGAATTTATCAGTCTCCTTACAACTTTCCTCCCTATATACTCAACTGCCTCCTGCAAATCACATCACAAAGCCACATCACTTATCACTGAGGTGTACTCTTTTCTAGCTGCAAGCTTATGAGTCTTTTCCCGAAAGCAATGAGGAATATCTTCAGCTCCAGCAAAACCTTGAGCAAAATCTTGCTCAAACATATGAAGCTGTAGTTCTCGTGCCAATAAGAACAACAGTGAAGGAAAAGGTATTTTTCATATCAAAAAATGTGCTGTGATTCCCTGTACACTTAATACACTTGATGGTGGGATTCAGTCTAACGTTAACTACACAACTTTCACCAGATTTTTAGCCATCATGTGCCCTCCCCACTAGTAAATTACATAGAGCAAGAGAACACTCCCAGCCACTCAAATTTCATCAGCTATACCATTAAATTATCTGATTTGATTTTTTCAACAAGGTCAATCAACATATTTCTGAACAATTTGTGGCATAACTCAGGACTTAGCGTGAACTCTTCCAATAGGTGTTTTAGAGGGTAAAGTAATTTAATAGTGTAGAGGGAGCCAGGCCTTGGCATTTGACTTTCAGGCCAGAGAGCAGTTCTTGCCATATTTAATTTACTACTACAGCTGAAGCTTAGGAAAACAGTGCTCCTGAAGAAAGAAATTCCCTACTTTGCCAGAGGAAACACTTCTTTGATAAGTACTTAAGCATTTGGGTTTAGAAATCATCTTCACTGACTGCTTTGGGGCAGAATTCTGTCAATAGGAGAGAACAGTATTGGCACACTACTTCTGCAATGGCTTCCATCTGTAAAATCAGTCATTAGTACTGTGACATAATTACACTCATCAGAATGAAGGAAAATTAAGCATAAAAAGAATCTATAGCTCTCAGAAAGGTACTGTTTCCATCAGGGGCACAACTCACTCTTGCATCCTATGACTCAATCTGTCTTCTACTCAGGCACTGGAGTGATGAAAATAGGCAAATTCAGATTTAGGTTACATAGAAAACAAGAGAATAATTCTTTTACATGGCCAGTCTTTCCCCTTTAACTTCTACTTATCACGAATTGTGACAGGGTATGGATTAACAACTTGTCGAATCCAATCACGCAATCACAGAAAATGGAACTAGAAAAGGATTTAGAGGGGTCATACGGTACATTGTATTGCCCCAAGGCAGAACCAGCTCTGCTAAGGACATTGTGGCCAGCTGTTACAAAACCAGCTGTTTTAAAGACTTGTAATGATGGTAATTGCACACTCTCCTTAAGCAACGTGTTCCAGTCCTTCACTATCTGTACTGCTGCAATGTTTTTCATAATGTTTAACTTTAATCACCTTTGCAGCAATGGAAGCCCATTATTTTTTGTCCCATCCCCTTCTGGCACAGAGAAAAGATTCCTTTCTTCTCTGCAGCGGCCTGTATTAGATTTGAGTACAGTTGATATGCTTCCTCCTCAAGTCTTCCCTTTTCTGGCTTATATATGTCCAGTGCTGTCAATTTTTCAGAAATGATCATGTTTTCTAACTTTATGATCATCTGCATGTGCTGTTACTCGTGCGACTACACAGACTGTTGGATGAGCTCCCTAAGCCAAGCAACCACGTACTGCCAAGAACAAGGAAGAGGACATGACCACATAATTGGGGAAAAGGTAAAAAAGAGCAGCTAAGCCTTTTATAACAGCGTAGACTGGTTAAGGCCAGTCATGAAACTTAGGAAAAGCGAGTGATATCAGCAACAACAGGGAAAAGTTGCTTTGAATTAATAAAAAAAAATAAATTTTTACATACTTCCTTCTACATGACAACATACCAATTAGTGAGAATAGGTTGACACGTCTTCCTTTAGACGAAAACTTACTTCCTTTGTCAGCTTTTCTTTGCACTCCACTGTCCAGTTACAGTGTTACTCCAAACACTGATAGAAATGGAGTCATCTAGATAATCCCCACAATCCTGAAGAGCTCAGCGCTGCGAGACCAGCTGGACTCACACATTAGATATTCCTTCAGCCTACTTTCTTGTGAACTGGGTATGCTTTAGGATGCCTGCCTAAAGCCTTACTTAAAATTTCTTGTCTTTTTGGATTGGGGACCAGATTTTATCAAGACTTTATTTTCTAGGAGAGTAGATTAATCATAAAATTCTAAACTATTCTGAAGTGAATTTCTTTTGTGTATCTAACTGCGTAATGAAATATAGGAGTGTTTATATCTGTAATGTTGTCTGGTATACGCCTACACAATTTTTGTTACTGATTCTGAGATCTCATATTTTGAAAATAGGTATGTAAAATGGCTTATACCAAGAATCTTCAACTGTAATTGTATTAGTGGACAGGATTAGGGCAGTGGCCCAAGAACAGTTATCCATATGGTTAAATTGTTAATCTATTCCCTAGTGCCCCTTTGCCTCACGTCAAATAACACTATCTGTCTGGGAACTAGCACACGCCAAGGACCATTCCCGGGGGGTGGTTTGGATGCAGCCACCCTGTTCCGCAATATGAAAGAATTTATTAGTGTGGCTGTGGCCAGACCATATAATTTGGTTTCCAGGTCAACAAATGGACCTAGATACTGTTTTCCTTGCTACCCTCTGTTCATGTAGCCTTGAGGTAACAGTTTGAGGGAATCAGGTAACTCCCTAAATTCTTACCTTTAATGTTTTTCACTATCTAGCATAATTTTTGGAATTCTTAAAAAAGCTTTCTATGGAATAAGCTTCAGAATTATGATGCAACTTGAACATAAATATTTCTGCTAACTACATTTTTTACAGTGTTAAATAGAATCATGGCAACATTTATCCAGTAATGACTTCTTGGTTTTCAGTGGAAATTCACTGTTAACACAGATTATTAAACTTTCTGCAACCTTCTATTAAAATCCAATTTTAATTTGGATCACAATGCCACGTAAGGTAGGTAATGCTACTGTGGAACAGCTCTTGAAGCAGCCAATGTTGCCTGTCTGTAAAGTTATTCAGTCACTCAAGTTTCACAAAGTGTTTCTTACATGGACTTCTGTTCCTTTCATATCTGCTCTTTTTCTGCATTATTTTTGTATTTCAATTACTGTTTATCACAAACTTTGTGGTAATTTTTGTAGCCTATAATTTAGGCAGAACTTTCAGGTGAAGATAGGTCCTGGAGTCATAAAGCATAATATTTATAAATTGTGCAGCTTAAATAATAACCAGTCAAAGATATTTCAGACTTGTGGTGAATCTCAGGGGTTTTGGGGTTTATTCCCTTCCTGTTTTCAACTTCTTCCTTTTTATCATATCACTCTTTCTGATAAATACAGGTAGAATGAAACAGCTAGTGAAAGAAGTTTCCATAGCAATTTATGTTTGTTTATATCATTTTCAGTCTTAGCCCCCAAATACAAACTAGTATTAACAGTTTAGAATTACAGTGTTAACATTTTCTGATTCTCAAGTAAGCTAAACATTCAGGAAAGCTGTATTGCAACACATCGTTGTTATTTTTAATGCAACAGAGATTTTTGTCTGTCATACGCAGTTTCTAATTTTTCCTGTTCTTGAAAGTATAGCATTTCTGTGGAGTTCCATTGGTTCTCTCTCACTTCTCCCTTAAAAAATACTGCATCTGGGAGTTTCGTTGTATTTGTTCTGGTTTGTTATTCAAATGTTGCACAAACAAATGAGTATACTCAGATTACTGCAACGTTAACAAAATGAAACTCCGTTGAATATACCAGGATTTCATTTTTGTAAAGTCCACACCAGATAGCCAGAGGTAGTTAAAAAAAGTTTATTTTGCTTTCTATTTGAAAACATTTTTATCCATGGCAGTTAGCCTGATCCCTACTGGGAAAACAGAGACCTAATTTTGTGCTGCTTAATACAAACAGAATTCCCAGTGACTTCACTGGGAGTTTTGCCTGAACTAGGAGTACAGAAGAAGGCCCTATTTACTTTCAAGAATATCCCTCTGCTTTCCTGTGGCCTAAGCTAATCTTTCTGGTTTACCAAGTAGTTATATTGTAGCTCTGTATTAAAGTGCTTTGCAAATTATCACATCCTTATGCAGTAATTTTGGACTTTTGATAGAGATCATAATTTTGTAGGAACAAAATGTATTTAAAAATTTCATGTGTGCCGGGTGGTTCCACACCCTTCTGTATAGGGTTGACAGCTCTGAACATTGATTCTATATCAATGGAAATATCATCTCCTTTCCCATGACTTTACTACTAACAACGTCAGTTGGTAACAATAAATGAATATCTTGGATTCAGAGAATAGTAAATATAGCATAGCAAAACAAACCGTTTCCAAGAATGTATTTTCTCTGTGGTTGGGATACATTATACTATTCCACATTATTGAGGTAGTTAGTATTTGGAGACAAAAAA
>VWZK01011982.1:116398-143876 GCA_013396935.1 Baryphthengus martii
AAAAAAAAAAAAAAGAGAGAAAAAAGAGATCAGAAAACTTGTTTTTCAAATATATATATGAGATGAAGGGTAGATTATGGAGAAGTTTAAAACAGAAGTTAAAACAGAAAGGGTAAAAAAATGGGCGCTGTCTTTTTTTTAAAGATGGAGTGCAACTGGAAACAGCATGCAGCCAAAGGTCAGGGTCAAGAGTAATAGAATCCTGGCACTATGTGCTAGTTTATCTTCTACATGATGAACTCCTGCCAAACCATATACACAATGTCGTACAGCAGGGAAAAGTGTCTGATGCATCTCCAGAGTATTTATGAGGGCTTCTGTTTTGAAGATAGTTTCTTAGGTAACAGAATAATAACATAATGGGACTATTTCTCATTTATCAGGGACCTTTTTGTTTTGTTTTTTTTTTCTTTCCTTCTTTTTGGCTTATTCCACAAATTAAACTGTGATAACCGTTTTCCCCTTTCTGGACTCCCTCTCCCGCTATTAACTAGATTGGGGTTTTTTATTTTATTTTTCGGAATTGCATTAAGAGAAAGATTTCTGTAGTGGTGGTACAAGAGCTGATTCAAATAAGACTTAAGTCTTGCTCAGCACCTTAGGAAATAAATAATTCAGTTGGAATGATATGCATTCTCAACATTTAAAGGAGATGAAAGAAGGTCTTGACTAAGTTGTTGCTTCTTGGACTCTGTGCCTTCCTGTCTCTCATATAGTACTGTGTGTTATGCTTTGTTTCTTTTAGGCATGGTAGTATATTTATATTCTGCCTGCAAAGCTTTCCCTCTATAGTGTACAGTCAGAGCACAATCCAGTAGTTTGTTTTTCTACATTTCCCCTAATGTATAAATATTCCAAAATTAGTTTTAGAAAACAGTTTATCTAAAGTATATCACATATTTTTAACAAAAAAAAAGCTTGCAGGTGTACAGCGTGAAACGCAAGAAAACAATATGTCAGATTCTTATCCAGCACTGGGAGCAAAATGTCTTCATTAATGGAATGTGGATTAAACTCACAGCAGCTGCTCTGTAATATTTATATTCCAGCCTCTCATGAACTTTTATTAGGAGACAAGTGAGATCACATTAACTACAACAAAACAAAATCTTCATATTCACTTACCTCAGAGTAGGCTATGCCTAATTTTCTAGCTCTGATTTGACTTCCCTCCAAGTAAGTTATTTGTGTGACCATGAACGTCACTGAACAGGTAAGGTAGCACACAAGATGAGAAGCTACCTATTTAAAAGTTTTGACTTAACAGAAGTATTCATTATGTTTATTTTTTTATAACCATTTGTAAGAAAAATATACACACAGCCCTGGTTCACTCCAATAAATGAACTGATTCAGTGAAATCAGTTGTCTGATAAAGATAAAATTTATATGGGGCAGAGGTTTCAGTAGAGAACCCCATGAAAATTGTAAGAACTGAAAAGGTGCTCTCTCTGGTCCAAAACTCCAGCTGAAATCCCAGAAATGAGTTTTAAGCTATTGAAAGGTGATAAACTTTGAGAAGTCAGTAAGTAAGATAAGGTCTAACATTATGCATTAAACAGTCAAGGAGCTTCACTAGGTTGGACTAGATGACCTTTACAGGTCCCTTCCAACTCAAAGCATTCTAGGATTCTATGATTCGTAATATAGGAGTTTCATAGCACAAAGCAATAAAGTTCAGTCAAAAGACAGGAGGATCCATGTTGTTGTTACAAAGGAGTCAATTTTGGTGAACAAGTTCAGCTCCTCTCCCTTCATGAATCAGACTCCAGAACTGTGCTGTGGTTAGTAAAAGTAGCATCAAAGCAGAGAAGTGACTATAAAGCAGTGTTATGTGGTGCTACACTAAGAGTACAACTGAGGACCCTAAGAGTTTGTCTTGTATTTGTTTTCCTCGAGACACTTGCAGGCTTTTGGCACTATGCTAACAAGCCCAGAGGGACTATGACTCCTAATGCTGCTCAAGACTTTATCAAACGCAATCCACTACATGAGTTCTTAATCCCAGAGTACCACTGAAAGGTTATTAATTACACAGTGGGTCAGATCCTACAAAACCACCTGCAGCTGCGTAATTCCCAGGACCATTTTTCTGGGGCTATGGACTGCTTACAGTTCAGATTTTTAGAAAGCAACATTGAATTCCGAGGAGTGTTACCTGAGCACACAGCATAGAAAAGGGTAACCAAAGGGTGTTACACAGACCAACACCAGGCATTGGTGCTGCCTGCACTGATAAAAATTAAAAAAAAATTATCCCTGTTAACCGCTTTTCAAGTTAAAAACCAGATATAGCACAGTTTGTAGAAGTGCTGTTTGAAAGGTTGCAGAGAACAACCCTTCGTTAAGTGACATTCATCCACTTGCATCTGGTCCTCTTCTGAAAGAAGCTGTTTTCAGGTGCACATTCTGCCTGCTACCGTACTTCTTCCCTATTTGAAGATTTTCTAACCTTTTGAAATGTTCCGCTAAATATTCTTCTGCTTGAATGTAAATAATTTTCTTTCATGAGAAAGGTAACCAACTCCTTCCTTTCACCACATAATTTTCTAAGTGAAAGGTTACACTACACAAACAATGATTCTTGCTTTAAAATATTCTTATTCAGCTTCTAGCCTGTAAGCAGAAATGCTGAACTCCTGTATCTACTTGCATGTCCAAAATTCCACACCTGAGAGTCTTGACCAGAACACAGGACCCACACTGAGTTCTGTTCAGCATCTCAAACCCATCATTTTTGAAATGACATTAAAATGTAGCAAAGTCAATTTATTTATTTTTTTTCTTGAAGCTGAATTGTATTAATAATGGAATATATGTCAAAATTAAACTGAAATGCTACTGGCTTTGTATAAAACCCAAAATATAGTATTTCTTTGGCCAGAGAACACTACTGCTGAATGCCAGTGAGGGTTAATTTTCCTAGTTGCTGCAAAAATCTGTATCCAAAATGTGCATGGAGTAATGCTGGCTCTAATTATTACACTGTACGGAGAGATCAGTCAACTTTATTCCTAGCAATTCACTAACTTTTCTTTTGTGTAAACTTGGCACAGAAAGCCTTTTGCTATTGAACTAAATAAAACCCTCAGCACATGGCCGTGGCCCAAGGGGACACTTTATCATTTGTATATAGACAGACATTTGATTATGGCTTAATTATACAATATGCTGCTATTTATTTTCAATCAGTCTGCAAACTCCATAATTGTGGATTATTTACTGATGAACTACTTACAATCCATTATTCTATTATGTTAATGTATTCAAATCCAAAACCATACGAATGTTTAATAACCGAGTTTAAATCAGTTGGGCTTTTATTGGTCTTTAGAAAGAAAGATATGTAGAAACTGTAGAAACTTGGTAAATCAGAGTTACACAACATTGAAAACAAGCTTTGTTTTGTTTCATTTTTTGAGTTTCTAAAAACTGTGTAATTTATCATATCATTATTATTTGCTACTGTACTTATGGTTGTCATCTTCTCTGGATGGTATTTAATCAGTTGCAGAAATCAAACAAATAAGATAGTGGACAATATTTCCCAAAGTTCTAAACATCAGGATTTTCCAGATCATAAAAATGCTTCATAGCTACCCTTTTGGACTTCTAATTATAAAATTATAAATTACAGTTTTCCCTTTCTTTCATTTCTCTACCCAGCTTCTCCCTAGCCCTAAAGAGAAGTACTTAGGATATTTGGATTTGAGCCAAAATCAGACATTTTCTTGAGTTCGAGCAGAACTTGAATTGCATTTTTCTTCATCTCCTGTGGAGGTACCTCAGTTAAGGGGCTTACAGACTCTTCTGAGGTGGCAATTTATTGCTATGCAAAGATTTTAATCAATCTGTGGGTCACAGAGAAAAGGCTAGAACAACTCGACACTGAAGTTACAGGGCTGCATGAGGAGGCTGAAGTTGCAACTGCTGCTTCTCTTCATGAAAAAGATTATGGATTTGCTCTAAAACAGTTCAGAGGAAAGTTGAATTAGAGTAGTTTATATCCCAGCTAACTCTGTAACCTTTAGTTTTGCTATGGGAAAAGGGGGAGATAGAAGCAGGAAATAGGTGATCTGCTTCTGGATTGTTTTGCCATCATGAAATGATTTGTTGCACCGTGAAACGTCACCAGAAGCACCAGACTCTAATGCTTAAGTAGAAGAAATAGTAAAGATGTGCAGCCAGATGGGTCCTGAATATGCCTTTAGAAGCACATTGTGACTTCACAGTCACAGACAAAATTTCTTACTTATGAGCCCCTTTACAGAGCCCCAGTTGAGATCTTTG
The DNA here is from genome assembly GCA_013396935.1 of Baryphthengus martii. NCBI lineage: Eukaryota > Metazoa > Chordata > Aves > Coraciiformes > Momotidae > Baryphthengus > Baryphthengus martii. The sequence continues at coordinate 120,689 of VWZK01011982.1, forward strand.
GCAAATACATTAAGGAATTGCCAGTGTATTTGGACTTGCCAGACTGTTTCCCTTTTGGGTTTTTCTTTCATTAGTTTCACTTGATTTTGCAAGTTTCTGTGTCAGCAGACTTCGAAGTCTCCTTAAATCTGAAGAGGTCACTTTCTCCTCAGAAATATCTACTGGCCAATTGCGTATATTGACTTGATGAATGTTCACAGTGGCAGTGAAGCAAAACTGGGACTCTAGCTTCTCCAGTGTGCAAGGGCCATAAAAAGACAACATTGCTTTCATTCATCTCTTTCTGAAGGGCAATTCATAACTTTCAGGATAGTTTCCTGCTAAATCTCTTTAAAATGTCAGCCTATTGACAAAAATAGAAATTGCAATGAAACATTTCAGGTAAGAAAATAGGAGACCCAACCCAAGAACTGCTTCTCTGGCTAACTTCTCTTTTATGACTTCTCAGAGGATTCCTCTGTTATGTAGACTGCAGGATCAGATGCAAGATTTATATAGTAAATTAACCACATAGGTATGACAAAGTAAATCACTGCTTTAATACAGTAATAAAACATTGTATTAGGGCTTCAATATAAATGGTTTGTGCAGAGGTTAGTAATTGAATACTAGATATTAGAAGCATATTACCTACTTTAGTAGTATTTGTTATGGATGGTTACAAGCACATTAGTAGGTGTTATTGATTTGTTCGTTTTATAATAACTTCTAAGAAATGATTTACCATTTACTAAAAGGGTTATTACTCAAGTATCAACTCTTCAGACATTATTTATAGATATTCCATGATGTTAAGCTTCATGACTATATCAGGTTTAATAAACCAATAGTGTATTTTTTCTGCCATTAGGTTTCCTGACATTATTTCGTTAACATCTAGACGGTCTTTTAGGGTCTTTTTAGTCATGGCTGATGTTGTACTGTCCATATAAAAATAAAAATAGTAGCAATAATGATGCTCATATTCAAAGATGATGAAATCAAGTAGTGCAGAATTTCAGTATTCATTGTATTTAAACTGTTTCTCTTAAGATAAAATATGAGTCAGAAAGGGGCTCACATAGCTAGCTTGGTTTGCAAGGAAAGTGGTTGATTTTACATTTCCTGCACCAACTTTGTTCCTACCCAAATGTGCACAGTAGATGTCACTGGTCATGATGAGCGTGAGCATCAAGCTAACAGCCCATAAATGTCCAATGTGCTTCAAGAGTGCGAGGCCCATCTCTCCTGTTCTGCTTGCAGTATTTTCATAGTGAACAGAAGTTCTGAAAGCAAAAATGTCTCTGATAGCCTGGAGTTCAGAAAACATGAGGAAATGTAGCGGAGTTGCAGACTGGATTGGTGTGTAACTTCATGTGTCTGTATACTAATTACATATGCAGATTACATATATATATACATATACATACACTAATTTTATCATCCAGATAACTTTTATTATTTTCTTGTAGTTCGTAATACTTTCGTAACGCAAATAATAATAAAAAAATCCCTGTAAAACCAGAATATTTTTTTACCCTTTAAAATTAATGTTCCTATTACGAAAAACCAAAGCTGTCAACTGTTTTAAACAAGGCTTTGTTTGGTTACTGAAATATGATCAGGACCCTTATTTACATTTTAATATGTCCGTGATCTTAACATGAACTCAATACTATTTGCTTTGTTTTTCTTGAAGTTCCAGTTCTTCAAGTCGTCTTACTTCATGAGGATCTCAGCATTCATAATGAAAGTATGTTTTAGCCCTCAGAGACACAAAAGAAACCTTAGAAGGTATCCTGAAATGTGTACTGAAATTACTTTGCATGACTTTTTCATCAGAAAATACTGCTGCAACAGATCTAGACTTTTCATATGAAGAACAGGGTTTGAAACAAATTTTTTTTTGCAGGATGTTCTGGTCAAAATCAAAGTGAGACATCAAAATAGCTTATGATTTGACATTGAGGATCCTTTCTTAGGATGCAGGAGATCTACTACCATTAGATCACGATGTATTTTGGTGCTAGTGAAAACAAACCCAAGGTCTTGGTTTTACCCCTGTGTAGAGCAGAAATCTTGAAACCTTAACATTTTTCTTTTTTCTTTTTCTTTTTTTTTTTTTTTAAACCAGAATATAATTTTCTTTCCAATACTGATTTTCAATCCATGTCAAAAATGTAAACACTGGAAAGCACAGAAAGGTCTGTCACTCTTAAAAAATACCAGAATCAGCTGGTCGAAAGTTTGCCCAAGCTGAACATATCAAGGGGCATGACTTCCAATAGCACATGATACTAACATCACTTTGAGCACTTTTGACTTCTGACCCCACGCAAGCAGGTGTCTAGGTTTAGGTGGGAGGGCTTTTTCATCCTGTACCTGCAGGTGACAAGACTGATATTCTTAAATATCACCAGTCCAGTATACATTCAATCCCATAAATATGCTGGACAGAGTATAGAATACTTGTGTTTGGACAGTGTTTGGGAAAAAGGTTAATCTTTGCAAAAATTAACGTTTCCTGCCTTCTTTCCCACCGATCAAGCACAACTGAGCCAAAGCTCCTAAATCCAAGAAAGTCACGCAGGTTTTAATCTAACTGAAGACTAACAATTTTAAATTATGTTATTTAAACCCATTATTTAAACTACTTCTGATTTTTAAATTAGGTGGTTCTAGAGAACTCATTAAGATATGGCTTAGAGGTGGTTTTGATTCCTTTGCCAAATAAATGCAAAATTAATACATTTGTTAGTATATTTTTGAAAATATATTTTTTTGATTCTTCAAGTGCTTAATACTTTCACATCTTCACTATTTCTTCAATTTCTGAAGTAGATTTTTATCATTTTTTTCATGCTTAATAAAAACTGGGGTTTGCTTTATCTTTCCATATTTTTATGTCTTTTACTCTGTTCTCCCCAAACAATTTCCATTTTATTCACCTACTCTGTTTTTCTTGAATGTTTTGAGATTAAATTTTCCACTTAAATACCCCCTTTATGCCTCACCATTGATGACCTGCATGTAACAGATCTCAATGCGGCCCTTTGCATTTTTGGGTTATATCTTGGCCATTAATCTTTCTTTATTGCAGTATGTTTAACAAACTGTTAAAAATAATGGTAGCTGGCAATGAAAAAGTGTGGTGCCCTTTAAGAGACATTGTTTGAACTGATATTTAAAGATTTCTAATTCTCTGGGGTCAGGAAAGTAACGTTTTCATGTTTTTACAAGTCATTTTGCAGCAAGTCTTATATTGTCCAGAAATGATGTTTAAAGTTTCAATAGCTTCTGGTTCTCTGTGCCACATCACCTTGCAATTGCCCCCAAATTGTTTCTGAATCACGTTTCCTCTGGCAAGGAGTGGTAACCCTCATTTTATATTACATCGTACAATGTACAGTGCTCTCACCCCACTCCTAACAATGTTAATGTCAGAATGAAAAATGATAAAGCATAAATTAAATAGCAACCATATGTTTTCTGTAATATATCTTTTTTGTTTTCTGACCCAGGTAAACAATTTCCTTATATCTCCTGTTCAGATCTGTATTTCATCCCCCAGATTTGCCTCACGGACACCAGAGAGCAGGCATCTTGCCTGCGTCCAGACAGCTGAACCTGAACTTCAGTTAATACAAAGTGATAGCGCTCATTGCCACTGAACACGCTCTTTGTTTTAACCAGAGTTTGTTAAATAACGTATCTTCCATCAGCCTATGGTCATTTGAGAGCTTTACAAACAAATTTAAGCTTCCAGCCCATGTTATAACAAAGAACAGTGAATCTTTCCGTGGGATTATTCTAGTAAACCCTTAGTAAATTATCCAAACAAACAAATGTTACAAAACTCTACTGGTTGGGCTCCCCACCCTTCTCTTCCCCTGCCTCCGCCAGCAAGCGGAAGGCATTCTGTGTATATCACATTCTCTAAAGAGGAGGCCATCCAAAAGCTACAGAAATCATTACAATAAAATACAAGTCACTCGTTTCCTCTGATCCAGAAGGGAGACTATCTATATCCAAGGTCCTCTGCACATATGGATCTTTGGTACATGAGAGCGCAACCCAGCTGGTCAGTCAATCATGAAAAATTGTCTTAGATACATTTTTCTTCTTTTTCCCTGAAAGATGGTTTCTGAACTGCCGACACTGCTGCACCGGGGCCTGTTACAACCATGGGTTGCTGGCAGCAGGGGCAGCAAGGAAAGGCAACACGTGCATGAAGCGTGAAGGTTACACCACGCAGCTTTAGCAGCTGCAGCACTGTGCAAGGCTGTGAGTGCTGTCAGGGTACGGTTCAGGTTTTGGGTTGTGCATATTCTCACCTCTGATCTCATGGAGCATCCATGGCAGAACCTGATCTCACCTGGTCTCACCCTGGTCTCACCTGGCTTCCAAAACCTACTCTCCCATCCGTCCCTATGTGATCCTTCCTGCCTGCTTCACTTTGACAATTCATCAAGTTCCCAGGGAAAACCGTACAAAATTTTGTGCCTAGCTTGTCATAATTTGTACTTCCTCTGTTCTGTGTCTCATTTTCATCACATAGTTTACTCATCTGTTTCTTTTGCTAGCTGGTCAGGGCAGCTTCGCCTGCCAGGTTCTCTATGTACCAAGTTTCTTTGCTAGAGTGTGGCGATGGATAGAAATATACAGCCAGGCTCACTGCCACGAATGGTGTCACTGCACCGCTGAAGTGCAAGCAGTAGTAAATTGCTAAGAAGCAGGATGTACTTCTCAGGTGGCAGGCTGCACTGACTCACTTATGTTGGCGCTGACACACGGGATTGTCCACTTAGATGAAAACTGAGGGTGAGATTCAAAGGAGGCAAATAAAGTTAAGCATTTTATCTGTCTGCTCTGAAAAAAATAAAAAAACGAGGGAAGCCAACTAGAATATTTTAAGATAAAAAAAATACTTTCTGGAGGTGTTTAATTTTCACCTTTGATTATAGGTGATGTCTAGAGAACCAGCTGGGACTTTACTCTTGGCTTTGAGATAGCCAAAGGAATCCATCTTGTGAGCTGAGTGCCAGCCTGTGAGATCTAACTGATATTAATTTTACTTTTTTTCCATATAATTTTCCAGTAATTCTAACTGCATAACAAAGAGGTGATAATAAAATTTAAGTTTTGGCATTTTTCAGAATGTAGCGGTTTTGCATGAATCAGACATTTTGTATCTGAACTCAGGTTTCTGAATATACTGAACAATAATCCGCTTGGCTTTCCTGGTAATTATATGTCAATGCTTAATACTGCAAGAGAAAATGAAAAACCTGACTGACTAATGAGTAAAGTCAACATTCTTTAGTTTTGGCTGTGGATGCCAGGTAAGAGGTCTTAATTCTTTAACAGCTATATGAGAAAAAATAGGCTAGATAGTGCAAGAATAACGAAGACAAAGAGTTGTAAACCAATCCTATATTAAATCTCATGTACTCAGCAGGTTAGACTGATTAGATCTAGTGGCAATATTTGTAAGACTTGCATTCTTTTTTTTTTTTTTTTTTTTTTTTTTTTTTTTTTTTTTTTTTTTTTGGGGGAAAGAAAAAGGTACTGACTCAAGTCTGGAAATGTATTTTAAAGACCTGCACATACGATAATAAGGACTGTTCTGATATATGGTCTTAAAACACTAATCTAGATTCAAAATGCTGTTTGGGCCTCAAGTTATAATTCTACCTATAAAGAAACAAATTTCAGGGGTCGTGTTATTCAATTTGGCTAGAAATATCGAAGTGACATGGAAAAACAATAGGTACCAAATTCTCTCTGGTTTTACTGAGTAATTCTGTGAATTTCTTGGAAAGTTCCATCCTTTCTAACCTGGAACTGGAATTTGGCAAGGCAAAATTTGGCACCTTAGAGCATCTTTTAATTCTTAAAACATATTGAGTTAGATATTTCTGTGATGCAGCATGGACTGTTTGCAAATAAAGTATAACACCTACCTTGTTGAACTCAGGAATACTCAATAAGAGCAGATTTGATTTAATTCATTTTTTTCTTCACCTTTCTGAGAATCCTTCAGCCAGCACTCTGACCAGAAAGAGATCTTCTTTTCATGCACAGAATCCTATTGTTGCTGAGACTCCTCAGCTTACCATTCCCTTCTGAATATTTTTTTTTGTTTTTTTCCTCCTTGAATCCTTCTTGCAAAAAAAAAAAATATCAATCTCACTGAATCCTAACTCTGAGTTTAGAAAATCAAATCCCTTTGAATGATATAGCCAACTCGTACTCCAGACTTGTATATTGCTTCCTCTGTATGGATTCACCTCTTGCCTCAGCAATCCCTTCGAAAAAGGGTCTATGATTGCTTTACAAATTCAGTGTGAATGAAAAGCAGCTGTTACACACCCCAGTAAGGCTTAAACCAGTGTATCTTAGTGAGAAGAGATGCTCCCAGCCCCTTGCTTTCTGCTTCAACTTACTACAAGTCATCCCTCACTCTGGGCGTGATAGTGTCTGTGTAAAATTCAGTCAGATATAAGTTTACTCCCTGTGACATGTCTACTTTTCATCCAGACGAGCGCTTGGAGGTCTGCCTGGATCATCCCTATGTGGTCAATGCACCAACACTGAATTAGCACAGCGCTGAATTAGGTAGAGAGATAGGCCGAGTTCTCAGAAAGGCATACAGAGGTGCATCAGATCGTCACTGTGCCTCAATTCATAAACAGGCCTCATTCTCCAGGCACAGCACTGACTGTAGAAAAGCTTGTCCTTGCACTTCGATCTGTGCCAGATCTTCTAAGGATCTGCGAAGCCCACTTCACAGAGAGCTGTAAGGCAGCATAGGATAAACCATATGCTACAAGACACGTGGCATCTGTCTTCCTGCAGACTTCTTTTAAAATCAAAAAGTGCACTAGTCCAAAACCTGACAACGTGTCTTTCTACTTCTTATGCGAACTCTGAGGTTTTTGTTACTTGAGCCTATTTTTGTAATAATATCTACAGAGACTCACTCGCTATTCACAAATAGCTAGGAAACAAACTTTCTAGACTGTGGCTTAAAATTTCAGGCAAGGGCTAGACAGAAGCACAGGGAAAACCCTTACCTCTGTTTTCAGTCTTTGGATGCCCTCTGTGTCTTTGTCTTGCTGAAAGACGAAGCCATAAGGGCTGGATAGTGCTGTCAGATACTTATTATTCCATGCCTTTAAGTTAAACACGTAAGCGTTTGAAGGATCGAGGCCATCATTCCTAAGGCTTTAATAAACTTTACAGTAGAAATAAGTTTCCCTTAACCCCATTTATTTAAACAATCCATATTGTTTTATATAGAGGAAACTATCCAATGCAAATACAGCTAAATATTTTAATGGTTTACACATTCATTTTAGAAAGTTTTCTTTTAATTTGTTAACTTTTGTTCCTTTGAACTGGCTCAACCTACTCATTTAATCCCTTGAGCTTTCAAGGGACAGCTTGCAGAAAGTTATATACACAAATATAACAAACATTTCAAATAAAGCACAATGCATAAAGCAGAGAAAGGGAAAAATTTGACAACAGCTGCTAGATTTAACACTAATAGTTTTGAAAGATTTTGGCTTAAAGGTTAAGAGTATCTTATGACAATAAGCAGACTTTGTATATAATGTCAACAGCCCTGTTGCAACATGTCCAGTTTTAATTTATTCTTGTTCACTTGCATAAGACAAATAATATAATTATGTATGTCTGGTTCATGACATTCAAGTTGGAAAAAAATCAAATAAATCATGTTTTTTTTAAGAATAGTGACTTCTAAAGCTTTTGGCCTAAATCCCTTATTAACATTAGAGACATTTTTGCCTGAAAGTGATAACCTGAAAGTTTGCAAGTATTTATTTATTTTGATCAGATTTCATCTTTTTGAGCTTTTTTGCTTCCGAATATGCTAGTGGTAACTACTATCCTCCTTAGTCTTGCTTTTATTTTTCTTTTTGTGTCCAAAGAACATTGCAAATGATATCAATTACCTGATTAGCAAAGAATTTAAGGCTCCAAGGGCTGCACTCATCAAACTTTGAGACTCAATTTGGACCAGTTAGGCATCCTGACAATTTGGAAATATTTTTATTCCCTGCTTATATTATTCTTATAAAGGAAAAATAACACAAGGGATATTAAAACTATATATTAATCACACATTATAGTATATACCATGTTTCAGTGTGTTTCCTAAGATCAATCATCAGTCAATAAACCTGTTTATTCGCATAGACGTATTAAAAAAGAAGAAAGAGCTCTATTTTTAGAATCGTGTTCTTAGCTGATACAGAGCAGCCTCGCATTAATCCCCTCTGTGGAGCTCTTTACATGAGAAGTGAAATTCATTTCATATGGTTTTAGATGTCTGGTGTAACACAGAAAATTAGTATAAACTAACCATGTAAGCTTCTATTTTATTACAGAGAATTAGGCACTTTCACGGGATGATACACACATCTGTCAGATACTTATGTTCAGATGGGATCTCTAAAACTGCAAGAGCTTATATCTTTCTTTTGCCTTTGAAGGGAACCTAGGGCATGGTTTACTTATATGCATAACTTCCAGGTATCTTCAGGTAGCTAAAGTGAAATACACTCTGGGTAGTCATCTGGAATTTAAATATAAATTACTGTATTTTCTTTGAATAAAATTAGCAATACATTTTAATGTTTTCAAATAATGCTTTTCAGTCCCTTAAGGAGGATATAATAGGGTGAATTAGTGCTTTTTTATCTGCATTTTGTTTATACAGAGGGACTACTCTGACTTCAGTGAAAAAAATTTTCTCTGTTAGAGGAGATTAAATGAAATCGAAATCTCACTAAGGGAAAGATGAGATAGTACTAAGATGGATGGCAAAAATAAGTTTTAATATAAAATGCATAGGCTTAGCATGAAATGTGCATGAAGAGCTTGGAAAGTACACTGGTGACATATATCTGTGTAATGGTTCCAAAGCATTTTCTTTTGGATGATATTAAGACTTTATAAAACAAACATATGCTCATGCTAATACTGTTTTGAAGTAAATGTATTAATGCAAAAATGTCCAAACAAACGTGCCAGATTTCCTCAGGGTTTAACTCCCACGGCAGCAAAAGAAGTAGTCCAGAGTGTTTGAAACACTTTCCATAGGAGCGTTCTTACCGTGCCAAGAATGAAGCGGGAGCGCAGTGCAGTTGTGGCAATGCAGGAGCCTCTGGAGCACACGCATCATAAGAACGCTGCTGCATCCCAGGGCAGGGGGAAGTGTCCAGGTGTCCTTCTTCTTGGGTACGAGATGCAAAAGAAGAAGAGCAGTTCTGCTTTACAAAAGTGGATTGTCAGTGTTATAGGGCCAGAGACCGTGAAATCTTTCTTATCCGTGAGAAGGGAACAGGGGTGAGGCTAATCTAACATTCTGTGATTCCGTGATTCATCAGTGGAAAGGCATATGTCTTTATGCACTGTCACCAGTTTGGTGATCCAAACTTTCCCACCAGGTCCAAATCTGTCCACCAGAAAAAATGCTGATAAACCTGTACTGGCCAACCCAGGCAGGAGAATACCAACCCTTTGGGGATAATTCCTTAATGCCTAGAAGCCAGAGCTTTGCAGGCAGAGGGCTGAATCAAGTGTTTATTAACCAGATGATCTTGTTACTCTTATAAAGAACCTTGGATAAAACTGTACATTTAAAACTCTTTATCTGCTGTGTATGCCAGACTTGGATTTACTAGAGGGGAGAGAGAAGAAATAGAAGAGGAAATGCTGAAGGAACTCGAGCCGCTCCCATTACTCCTCGTTAGTTCAGCACATAAAATTGCAGTCCCTGCTGCAACATCCAATTCACTGCCTCTCCTTTCATATTGAGCCTTTATTCACTGCCCAAATAACTCAAATGCTATCCAAAAAAAGTGTGCAGATATGTATCAGGTGGAGTTCCTGGCTTCTGTATGTGTGTGAGTGTATATGCACAGACATGTACATGTGCATCTATATGCACATATACATAAATACAGATTCCCATAAATATCCACAGACAACATTTTTTTCCTAATAAACTATTGTTTGTTTGTTTTTTTTCTCAGCCTTTTTGTGGGTAAAATGCTAAATTACTGGGGTTTTTTTCTTGTTTTCTTTATAGGGGTCAATCTGCAGTGTTGAATCACTTTAAATCCTGTCAGGAACATGTCGCAAAGTTATAAAATGGTACTGTTGATGGAGCAGCCTAGTGCTGATAGGAGAGCTATTGATTGCAGATCTACTTTTAGATTGGATTTGTGCTCTGCAGCTCTTTTACCTGGTCATAAAATATAAGTGGAGTTTACAAAAAAAATAGCAGTCCACTTAGGAAGTCTCTTAACAGGTTTTTTGAGCTTAAATGTACATTCCTTTAAGTACCTGTTAATTACTTTACTATGATGATGCGCACCTGTACAATGTCAGACTGCCCACAGAGACCATTTTTAACCCTCCTGTCAGCCATTTACTGCCCATGATTCACAGTCAAGGGGTCTAGGATTATTGTCTACTGGGAATTACATTTTAGTAGCACAACAGTGTGCTGGAGATGTCTTAATGGCTGCTCAAGTGAGATTGTTATAATGCCCGCATTGTTGCTCTAGCCAGCACACAGCACAATTGCTTTTTAAGTTATGGCATCAGCAAGCTCCAGGTCATCTGCACTTAAATCACATGCACGTATCTGAAACGTTGATGTGGTAGCTAGTAGCAATGTATACAATTCTTTTAACCTCCAATTTGGTGGGTGCTTGGGATCAGATTATCTGAAGTGTGCATGTATGCTTCAACCTTTAGGGCTACAGCAAGCTTTGCTGATTTTAAAATGTCATCGTAAATTTGGCGTTTAACAGCTCGCCTCAGTTCGTGTGCAGCTTTCCCCTCGATAAAGCCAGAGGATAAAGAGAGTAAATGGGTTACAACACATGTACACCTCCTGCATGCCCCAGCTCATGAGTTTGCTAGTAAAGTGTTCAGATGAGTACAGACAGAGGATACAGACACACCTTCATATACCTCTCTTTTAGACAACTATCCGGTTAGATGAGGAGAGAGCAGTGGATGTCATCTGCCTTGACTTCAGCAAAACTTTTGACACTCTCTCATAACATCCTCATTAGGAAACTCAGGAAATGTGGGTTAGATGAGTGGACAGTGAGGTGCATTTAGAGTTGATTGAATGACAGAGCTCAGAGGGTCATGATCAATGGTTCAAGGTTGAGTTGGAGGCCTGTAACCAGTGGTGTTCCCCAGAGGTCAGTACTGGGTCCGGTCTTGTTTAACATAGTCATCGGTGACTTAGATGAGGAGACAGAGTGTATCCTCTCAGCAGGTTTGATGATGATACAATGCTGGGAGGTGTGACTGACACATCAGAGGACTGTGCTGCCATCCAGCATGACCTGGACAGGCTGCAGTGTTGGGCAGAGAGGAACCTCATGAAGTTCAACAAGAGCAAATATAGGGTTCTGCACCTGGGGAGGAGCAACCCCATGCATCAACATACATTAGGGGTAGACCTGCTGGAAAACAGCCCTGAGGAGAAGGATCTTGGTGAACTGGCAGACAATAAATTATCCATTAGCCAGTAACATGCCCTTGTTGCCAAGAAGGCCAATGGTATCCTGGAGTGCATTAAGAAGAATGTGGCCAGTAGGTCAAGGGAGGTCATCTTCCACCTCTCTTCTGCCCTGGTACAGCCACATCTGGAATACTGCATCCAGTTCCGGGCTCCCCAGTTCAAGAGAGACAGGGAATTACTGGAGAGAGTCCAGTGGAGGGCAACAAAAGGGATTGAGGGAACCTTACAAGGAAAGGTTGAAAGAGTTGGGACTATTTAGCCTGGGGAAGAGAAGATTGAGAGGAGACCTCATCAATGTCTATAAATATCTAAAGGGTGGGTGCAAGGAGGATGGAGCCAGACTCTTTTCAGTAATTCCCAGGGACAGGACGGCGGAAAATGGACACAAGCTGGAACACAGGAAGTTTCTTCTAAATATGAGGAAATACTTCTTTACTGTGAAGGTTACATAGCAGGCTGTCCAGGGAGGTTGTGGAGTCTTCTTCTCTGGAGACATTCAAAACCCTCCTGGATGCAATCCTGTGTAATGTGCTCCAGGTAATCCTGCTTTAGCAGGGAGATTTGACTTGATGTTCTCTAGAGGTCTCTTCCAACTCTGATGATTCTGTGATCTCTGCAGCAGTGCACATGTGCACATACACAGAAATACACATATAGTCACACATATGTGCTGCATCACAGGAAAATGCCATAGGGAGATTGCAGAAACTTCATTTTCAAGCATGTTCTGCTAGTTTCTTCTCTCACCACCACCCTGTAAGATATTGAGCACATTGGATGAGTTCTTGAGGCAGCTGGAGGAAAGCATACTTGTCTTTGAATTCACCGCCAAGGTGCCTGTGGCACTTGAATGAGGCTGTTAGCAACGTTATTTCCAATCATATCCTGATTTTTTGAATTTTTTTTTCTTGGGTTTTTTTTGGTTTGTGTTTTTTTTTGATGATGGTGTGCAGGCATTGACATACCCAAATAGATGTAGAAAGAAAACGAGGAATTCCTAATGGGTTTGGAGTCTATAAAGTTTCCTGGCAACATTTGTAACTCAAACTGATTGGAAATATTGGATATTTCCCACAGAAAAAGCAAAGCAAGTTTCCCAAACATAACAGCAACAAGAACACACATTATCACCCTACCTCAGATTTTCCACTGAAAAACTAAAGAATGCAAAATCTTTGTCTAATCATTCCAGTTTCCTTCTTAACAACAACAACAACAACAAAATAATCATTTTTTTCTGCAGATCCTTTTATATTAATAAAATGTATTAGTAACTCACTCTCTCCCTCCAGATTTCAATCAAAAGCAAATTTGAAGGAAAATATTTTAACTGATCCCATTTTAATATCAAGAGCCTGACTGGAGAAAAAAAAAATTGAATACTTCAAGGCATCTGCTCTTACCTAGTGTTATATAAATAGGACTCTTCCTCATTAAATGAATTTGTATTCCAATACTGTTACTGCAAATATTACCTCCTTCAGCTAGCATGGCATCCCTGAAACACTGCACTTCTCAAACAACTTTCCCTTGTTTCAGAAACACATAACTGGAATTTTTACCATAGTATTCTTCATGACTTTGTAATTTTTACAGACAATGAGCTAAACTCAGTGACTTGGGCAAAGAGAGAGGGGGTGCAGGGAAACAAGGAGGCAAGGCAGGGAGGAAAAGATATTTTCGTAAGTGCTCAATGCAAACTTTTTCCCCTGCATTAAAAATGAGAATTTTACCCTAGTTTTCAATGGGATGAGAATAAGAGCAATGCTGAGAACTTTGGGGAAAAAAATCACACTCCCCAATGTTATTAATATGAGTCATAATTAGAGATGGAACATTTGATCCAAATCCCAATTAACTTCAGGGGAAATTTGGATTGAATTTGTTTGCATGCTGGGCCAAGACAGAACTCCTGACCCAGTACTGTCCAATCCCTCCCCTACTAACAAATCCTTTGGAGAATTAGAGATGCATATCTGCTTCAAGATCTGACATTTGTGGTTTGGAGCTTGTTTGACAGTATATGTTACACATAAAGAGCACTTTCCACCTCAAAATGCCATTTGTGCTTTAAAAAAATGCATATGTACGGCAGGAAGAACCCAGTAAAGGCAAGTGAAATGCTTTTTTTCAGCATGCTTGCAAATAAGATGAAAATACTCACAGATTACAGTGTTCTCAAAGCTTTCTGTCTTTCAAGTCAGGAAATTCTCCCTGCGGCACTAGGCACATTTTCCCATTCAGGCAGTGATCCTGAGGGTCTGACTCTCTCTTGCTCCTATGGAAACACATTGATTTTAGCTTGACTGTTCATTAATTCACTCCCCAGGCTGAAGATGTGTGGATAAACTAGGCTTTAGCATCACAGACAGACCTGGGAAATGTACCTGCTAATCCAAGACCTTTGTAAGAGCATTTGCAGTTTCATGTCGGTAGCGTCTAATGATGAGATCTCCAAGGAAGTTTAGAAGGAGGCTCAGGTGGTCGTATATTGAAAGCTGTGTTCTAAGATCAGTAAAACAAACTTTAACACTACAAGGACTCTGGAATGCATTAGAAAACATCTTTTTCCCACAAGGCAAATTAACTAAAACAAACAAAAATTGTGACATTAAACATAGTTGAATGTTACCCAATTTTATGTAGCTTTAGGTCAGATTATGACCTGATACATTTTTTCTCCCGCTGTATCTAGCAATCTTGTTCAAAACCGCTGCAAAATATTGTTTTTAGGAAGCCAATCATTAATTATTTATGAGCAATATTTTACTGAAAGTATTTAAGCTGTTTGCTGGAGTTATGAACTCCATGGAGAATTGCGTAAAAGCATTTTTCCCACCTTCTCAGTACGTGAATGATTCATTAATCACAGAGTATATACAAACATTTAGGAGGCAGCATCATCCATGGGATAAAGCATTTGCCTCAAGAAGAATTGCTTCTCTTCTTAGTCCATCTATGTGATTTGGGGTGATCTTCTCACTCTGCATGCCTCATTTTCCCATGCTGGAACTTGGCATGTGTCTTTTTAGTGGAGATTCATGTACTCTACGAGTAAGTCTTATACAGGAGTTGTGCTTTCATGTTTGTGAGAGCAGCCCCAGAGCCTAAGTAGGGCAGAATATGAAAGAGATGGTAGGACCTGCCTTTGGCAGCCAGCAGAGAAAACACTTGATACTGTTTTCTGTATCAGTACTACAGGGCGGAGCAATGATGACATTACTAAAGAAATAAAGGACAGGACTACTGGTCAGCATTTGGAAGAGTGCATGGCACACTGTCTTGGTCCGTAGCGTAGTGAATTGTTTATTGCGCTGTTATACCAAGGGCAACCCTGTGATTCCTCTGGCTGTGCTGCAGGCTGATGAGATAATACAGGCAGAGCAGCATGGGCACAGGGTCATGCTGAAGCAGTCCTGTGCAATCCAGCCTGAAACTGGTTCAGCACATGGGCAGTTAGCCTGGGTCTGCCTGCACGGACAGATGTGGCCGTAGCCTCAGCTGCTTGGAGCCTGATGTTCACCAGTAACATTTTAAGGACCTAGAAATTAATATTTATATCCTATTTTCCCAAAGACTGGCAAAGATTTTGAGTTAAGTGTCCAGGTCTTCTTACTTTCACAACTCAGCTAGCTCCAAGAACTACAGGCAGCAGGCTCTTACCACTCCATTAAATGTCCAGTCTATGTTACAATTTAAGAAAGCAATCAGAATCGGTTCAATGAAGGTCTCTCCAAGCCACTCCACAGATTTCAGACTGTACCTAGTTTACCATGTAAGAACAGGACAAATTCAATGGTGGTAAAAAGGCTTCCTATAGATTTTGGCTTCATTTGGGTATCTAGGCAGATAAATAACAAAGCAAATACTGGATATAATTACATAACATTGATTTATTGCATTCTGGGAAACAGTACAGAACTGCAGCAATAACAAAATTATTCACTACTGTATATATATATATAGGTGTATATAAATATGTATCTATAAATGAAAGTGAGTGAAATAGCCCAGACTGACAACTTAGTAGTAGGAAAAAAAAAAAAATTGGCCCCATGTATGGTATAGGTTTTTTCCTTTTCTTTATTCACAAATGTGTTTTACCATGGGTGACAGAATTTTTGTATCATGAATATTTTATACCAGACTTTAGCCAAAGCCATGATATATCCCAGAGATTAATTTAGGGAAATCTGGTTCTCGTTATTCTCTGATGTTCATTGATTTATTTGCTTTCTCCAACAAAGAATTTTAGTCACCAAACTTGGTGTCTACTTAGCTTATTCTTAACCCTTCCATAGGGGGAGGGGAATAATTGATTTCTTGAGCAAGTGTTGAATTGCTCTTTTTTCATGCTATTTGACAAACTTCTTCTATTATTTGCATCAGCATAAATCAAAATATTTTCCATCCATGTAAGTAGAATTTGGGCCATCTTATCTACTCTTACACGGCCTGATGAAAAATAAAAATATAATAATAAAAAAAGTATTACTCTAAAATAGACTTTTATATATTCTTTAGATATCTAAGATCTAAACTGCAACTCATTCTCTTTCCTTCTCCTATTTCAATCCCTACCCAGCATCTGAGTAACTCTGAAAGCATCTGAACTCATCAGGCACACCACATTTGGACCTGGATGTTCTCTAGGCACCTGCAGTTCTGCATTGTGTTCATGCCCAGATCTACCCAGGCCTTAATGGAATCCAGAAACTCAGCTGTATGGTGCCAAAGTTCCCTAAAAGGCTTAATCCCATAAACATGCTTAAAGCCCAGTTCATATGTTCTAGTAGGACCAGTCCTCTCACAAGGTGTAATCATTTCTGCTATCTTTTAAAACAGCTTTCTGGACAAGCAGGTGATGTTCAATGGATTTTGCAAAGTAGTCAGCTTAACAGTGAGGTATTTAAACCTGAGAACAATTCCTTCCACAGCTTGAAGGAGACGTCCCAAGCTCCTCATGCTCTACAGAGTTCTCTATCCATCACATAACAGTGTATTATAAAATATGATCCTGTTTACTACTCCATTTGTTATTGTAACATGAAGACAGCAATGTTCCTGGGTTGAGCAAGAAGCATCTGATGCCCCTGTATTATTTATCTATTTAGAATACACGGTAAAAACACCAAAAGTAAACTTAAAGATTCAGAAGTCAAGTGAACAAACAGGATGAGCTCAGATTCAACAAGAAATTAGAAAACTACTGTATAACTCAATGGCAATAAAAGGGCTCTCCATCAGTCCAAGAAGAGAGACTCAAACCTTACTCTCCAAATTCCTACCAATTTGACTTTCTCTGGATGAAACAGCTTCATCAACTTCACCTTTTCTACTGCTCTTGGAAAAAATAACACCTACATAGCCATAGGAGGCAGGCAGCCTCCAGACGAGGAGAAGCATCTTCCTGACAATGTAATTTAGGTGTTTAAACTATGAGAAGTAGAGGAAGCTTAGACAGTGTCATGAATCAAGAAACAGCCCACTGAAGATTACAGCTGAAACAGGGGATATAGTTGCCATGCAGTGACTTGTTCAACCCTTCTGGTAGGGTTCACTGCAATAGCTAACACAATGCAGTAAAGGGCTGCCTTTTGAAATGCTGAGCATGCACAGCTTCTCCCAGCTGCCCTGAAAACAAACAAACAAACAAAATAAGTCAGTCCATAAAGTGGAAGGATCTGCTTTATTCAGGTTCTGTAGATCTTGAGCCATTTGAGTTCAATATAAGAGTTTTAAATATAAATATATTTTAAAATGCCCTACCTTTGGATTGGAATTTTACAGAATTCTGTCTAACTCAGAGGACTAGTATTAGAACCCAGGACTTCTTACCTCATGGACATGATTTTAAATCAAATACGGAACTACACTGACAGAAACAGGTGTGCTATCAGTAGCTTGTGTGAAAATAGACAGCTATTCCAGGCAACAGCATCCATTAATTCCAGTAGTTAACAGCACTTAACCATGTCAATGCTGCATTTCAGCTTACAGACAGGACTATACATTTCACCTCTGCCACATGAATGTCTTAGTTTTACATCTCGTCCTAGATAAACAGATCCTTGCTAGAAGAAAGCCCTAAGGTAGATCCATTTATGGCCACACATGAGCTCCTGTGTCTACAGGTTACTGGCAGCTGAACTGAACTTTATCTGTCCCCACCTCTGCAAGCAGACCTCTCACACTGCAGCTCTCTCTAGACTTCTGGTTTGTACCATACCACCCTTCTTTTTAGCAAATTTCATTATGAGCATCACTAATATTAAAGAGGAGATTATGTTGTGTATTTTTAAAATTATATTCTTTTCTGGGGAACCATAATTTTCACCGGAGAATATAGATAAGACAAAGTCTTACATTGTTATCCTATTTTAAAGTCCTTTAACTGTTTTATGTTTACAATTTCCTTCATTTTTATAAATTTTCCTGCTTATATTGGCCGTGTTTAAAGACTTTTATTGATTGTACCTGGTCAAAGCGTGTCAAAGCATCCAGACTCCCACTAAACGTTTTTCACAGCTGATTCAACTAGAAGACACCTGTGAGCTGGGAGACAGACAACTGCCTAAAATGGTTTAGCTGTGTCACTCTCTCCTATATTCTGTCCCGACCAAACCAATGTGATTAAACTATAGTTAAGTTAATCAGGTAGATTGAGGCAGATATGTGGGCTTGTCAGTAACAGCAAAACTTTGTGGCAGTAATATGTTTCTTGTTTTATTATATGGATGAAAAACGGTGTGTCATTATTTGTAAGTCATTGTTCATGTGAAAAATTTGAAATACATTTAATCTTACTGAAAATATCTTGACTTTGCAGATGTTTTTTGTGAAATGTTCAAAAAAATTAATAGTTGATAAATTTGTCATTAACTTTTTACAGTAGTTGCAAAAAAAACCTTACAGGAACTTGAAGAAATTAGTCCTCTGAAGCCATCAGAGACATTGCTCCTAAAAAATTCAAATCACTCAATTTTGTACTGAGAGAAAGTTGCTATGGATCGTGTTATATTTGAAATTAAATTTCCCAAAATAATAGAAATAAAGAGATATCTAATTTCCTTCGCACAAGGCTGAAAATTCACTCTATAACGCACTGCTGAGTGAGTAAATAAATACCAAACTCACTGTTTCCTGTGGCGTATTAGCTACCTGCTTATTGTTGAAATGGCTTGTGTTGCAAATATTTTTCTAAATTCCTGAAAATAAAGTTCTACCAGTAAGACAAAAAGCCCACAGTATTAGTGTTATACTTGTAGGCTGCCTGCCAATCTTTTCAAAAGGCCATTGAATACATAGCACAATGAACATGAGGCATTATTAAAAATAAACTCACATCTTGGTCCTTAAACAAATTCTCTTTTCCTTAAGAAGTGATCACTGCAGCTTGTTTTTGGATAAGAAAGGGCAGCAGAACTGGATGAAATTTTTATGCGAAAAAATCCATAAAAAATGCTCTTTGGCTGTCTGTTTGTGCCCTTGAGTCTCACGAGTACAGTTGGCAAGAACAGAAAATCACTTATAGACTCAAAAAATGATATACTACATTTCCTGCCCTTTTAAATCTTCTAATATGTCCCCAGTACCCCATGTAATTTAGGGAGGAACATCAGAAAGTTTGGATGCTTTTCTGAACCGTGTTCAAAGAATTCCAAATACTTTGGGCTGTAAAAATGAGATGGAAATTCTATAAGAAAAGCCTTTCAGGTTTTCATACCTTTTATGTGGATTTATTATAGATCTCTGCAGAAATGAAAGAGCATGGAACAATTTCAGAGGTTAATCATATCATCTTTATTTCAGTAATTTGATGTTCTGCGTTTCAGTTGATTTTTAGGCAGTAGGAGCTATTCCTTTCTGGGGCAATGGTAAGGCCTGGTGAACAGGCTTAACTAATTTATTTAATTTCACTGGGATGTACTTTAGGGATTAATAAGGAACAGCAATTGATGCCTTGCCACATGCTCTCTGGACCGTGATTTCTCTGCTCTTCTTAGCTGTTTCACAGCCTTTCTCAAGCCCAGAAAACAATCATAAATCAAACTAAATATTTATGTAGCTTTTTGACATTTTTCATGCGTGAGTGAAAAAGACGATGGGTAAGCTGGTCATAAAAATTCCAGGGAAAAATACTTTATGGAAATTTGGCGATTTGTGAAAACACAAATGCTTTACAGAGGCCGTTTGATTCTGTTAATGCTAGAGTGTATATAAGGAGGATCTGTCATGCCTGCAAATACACTGCACCGAGGGAATGAACAGACTCTTCAGAATGCAGCCCATGAACAGAGACATGAAATTCATCTGTGGAAATGCTCCAGATTTTACTAGGGGACTACAAGGCAGACCTTGGTCTCAGATTTTTGCTTTGAGAATGCTGAAATCTAAAAGACATCCAAGAGATCACTTTAAGTTGGAGTAAGTAACTTCAGTAACAAGGATAATTAATGAATGAATGCATAGGACAAGATCACTTTTACCTATTCTGAATGACTGGAATAGGCACCAAAGCTCCAGAAGCTACTAACAGAGAGTGTTAACTGTTTCCAAAGACAAGTTTTTGAGTTAAACACAAGCAACAGTCAAAATAGAACAAGGAGGCTAAATCTAGCCAATAGGAAAGGCTGGGCACATCATTTGTCCGAGGTCTCCCTTTCCAAGGAAATATGGCACAAATCTATTCATCTGAGATCCAAAATATAATGGGAACTCTACTTACTTCATGTAACATGGCTAACCTGATTTTAGATAAAACTTTGAACCAGATTCTTCTGCTTCCTTAGTTCCCTAATTATGAGGTTTACAGGGACAAACTGAGAAGCACAAGATTCCCTCTTCCAGTAGGAACTATGACAATGTGGGCTAGAGGAAAGACAGTGTCTGTTTCCCATGGTCATGCATTTTGTACAAATGACATGCCTATTTTAATAAAATGAGGTGGGTTTGGGGATTGGTTGTTGTCTCCGTTTAACATTCAGGGCAAAACCCGCAGAGCAGGATTCCTATCAGCCCTCTCTCCTCCTCCCCCTTCCCTCCCAAGGGAGGATACAAAGGGAAATGAGGAAGGAAGTGACTCACAAGAAATTGGAAGTTAAAACTATGNTGCCTCACAAGAAATTGGAAGTTAAAACTATGAACAAAATTTAATAGGTAACAGATAAACAGGGAAAAGGAAATATGAAGGGAAGGGGGATATACAAAACCAGTCCTGGGATGGTGATGGATTGTGCAGAGCATGTGGAGCCAGGCCTGGCTGAGCTAGATTGTGGTCTCAGCAGCAGCACAGTCCAAGGGAGAAAGAAAAAAGAGTTGAAACTACAACTTCCTGTCCTTTTATAGAGTGTGGCAGGGAAGGGGAGGGAATACCAGTTGCCCTCTGACCCCTCAAGGTCCTACAATTACCAGGTGTTTGCCCCTCCCTCAATTTATTAAGTCTTAAACCACAACAGTTGTGAGCACTGAAATTTGATTTCAGGATTTGCCTCTTCCCCACCCTGTTCTGGGGAGACCATAGCATGGATGTAGCTAGATTGTTCCGGTTAGCCTCAACGCTAGAGAATGGGTCCTTGTGCTCTAGTTCATGGGTACTGGTATAACCAGACTGAAAATAAAAGCAGAGCAAGTGGTCCAGGTCTGTCTTGCTTCTGCCAGTTACCTGAAGATAGTTATTCAGGCTGTCTTCTGCCTAGCTCTTGTCAGCTAGCCACAATCTCATAGGCAGGGCATTCTCGTAGGAGCTAGGGGTTGTCTGTAAAACTACTCATGTTCTTTCCAGCTCCTTATAATGAGTTTATGGGATTGGGCTACCTACCTAAGCTTCAGGCTGATCAAGAAGATCAATACTGGAATTCAAATGACTGAAGTGTTTTGGCTACATTTAAGTGAAAGCAGTGTGAAACATATGGAACTTGGGTCCTCATCAGATTATGATGTCTGCAATATGGAACTCAACAATCAAGATATGCTGGGCAAAAAAAATAAAATCAGGTATACGGTACTGTGAGCTACTATTTAGTATCATAACAGCCAAAAGGACCAGAACAGTCTGATGATGTCTTCCATTTAAAAAAAACCCAACAAAACAAACCCAAACAAAAAACAACACAAAATGGAATATGCCTGCCCTTAGACATAGAATTACAGAATCAGAGAATGGTTGAGGTTGGAAGGCACCTCTGGAGGTCATCTAATCCAAATCCACTGCTCAAGCATATCCAGACAGATTTTGAATATTCTAAGGAGGGAGACTCTGCAACCTCTCTGGAAAACCTGTCCCAGTGCTTGGTCACTTTCACAGAGAAAAAGTATTTCCTGATGTTCAGAAAGAACCTCTTGTGTTTCAATTTGTGTCACTTAAAAAAGCCTGTCTCCCTCTTCTTTACACCCTCCCTTCAGGTATTTATAGACATGGATAAGATCCCCCTGTCCCAAGTCTTATCTTCTCTAGACTAAATAGTCCCAGCTCTCTCAGCTTTTCCCTATATGAGAGATGTTCCACTCTCTTCATCGTCTTTGTAGCCCTTTGTTGGAATTTCTTTGTGTCTCTTTTGTATGGAGGAGCCCAGATCTGGACACAGTAAAATAAATAAGACCCAAGAACAGTGTTAAAAAATAAGTTAAAGTTTCAAGTCAAGTATACAAAATATAGAAAGTGGTAAAAGTCCAGTCTTCCTCAGGCAAAGTAAATTCAGCCTGCTTGCATGTGTGCATTCCTGTAAGGTCTCAAATTAAATATTTGCCTGCTTCCACAAAGGGAAAAATAGAACAAAATAAAATCCAAAAGAATGTCAAAAACTAGTTTAAGTTGCCAACAAATTGGTATCACCATCCTATCCTATTACCTGTAGAAACTGAAGTACAAATCAATGTAAACAACTTTTGTAGCTTTTTATGATGGGTAGAAAATTCAAATGTGCAAGTGATGAACTGCTAGTGCTATGTAGAGCATTCAGATCTCAGGTACGGAAACTTCTGGAGGAATTCTATTTAACTTTGACAGCCAATTTATAGATGAATACTAGGGACCTCCTGAAGCATTTTTCCTCAGTTTAATGCCTAAATTTCACTCTTACCTGCCTTTCTTTAGAACAAATTTAGATGACTTAAACACTTTTGGAATGATTGATTCAGATACATGAAGGAAGTATATCTGACTTAGACTGCCTGGGTTTTTTTTTTCCATAACTCTTAGCTTTCCAAGATGTTGGCTTAAAATTCAGTGGATCTATTGTTTGGGGGATAGGAAGGCTTATTGTTTCCTAGTCAACAGCCTCCAAGTTGTCTCAAATTGGCCATAAGTCTAGGAAGAAATTAATCAGGACTCAAAAATATAACTCAAAGTAGCTAGCTTAGTAAAATTGTATTATGTCTCTGGATGTCTCAAGCTGGCCACATAGTTACAAACAGAGGTTGCGGTTGTGGTAGTGTGAGTCTATATTTTTAGAAAGATAAATTCTCCACAGACACTTGTCTTTTCATTCTTGGGTCTTCAAAGAGACCTGTATCTCTGACAGACGGTTACAGTGTTACGCGTACAGCTGATTTTTATATCATTTTGTTCATGGGGTGCAATTATATATATTTATATATTATATATATTTTTATATGTAAATATATGTC
>VWZK01011983.1:0-77655 GCA_013396935.1 Baryphthengus martii
CCTCAGCGCCCCTTCCCGCCCCCCGCGCCGGCGCTCCTGGGCCCTCCTGCCCCTGCCGGGTGGCGGGGAAGCATCTCCCGTCTCACGGAGGCAGGTGAGCAAACAGCTACGGATATGCTGGGTGAGAGAAAGTGTCCTTGGTGAAGTGTGAACGGGAGCCTGCTAGGTCAGGGTGCTCCATGGCCTTTCAGGAAGCCCCGGTTAATAATGGTAGGAAGGACAGTTTTGTACCTTTCTGGCTGGAGAAGTGGGCTGGGGTTAGCTGAGGAACCTGCTTGTTTTACATGCTCTTGGGGAAGATCTGAGGGAGTGGGCTGCTTGTGTTGGAGTGGGAGCTGGCTTGCACTCACCCACTGCTCTTGTCACCCTCAGCCCGGCTGTCCCGGCGTACTCACTGCCCTGGCCTCCTGTGACAGGGCAGGTGGGAGCTGCTTCCTTCCCTCCTTCTGTCAAGTTAACCTGCCAGGAAGCCTCCAAGCATGATGGCTTCATCCCATACCTGCCTGTGTGGATGATGCTCAGGCAAATAAAAGCCAAACCAAAACAGCCTGTTGCTAATTGAAGATAACTATATATGGAGGTGACCTGAGCTTGGCTGCAGCTGTGCTTGAGGTGAAAAATGAGCTGAGCAGCTGAAGAGCTCTGTCTGCGATGACGCCCAAGAGATCAGGCCTCGTGTGTGGAGGTGCTACCCTGTGAGGCTGTGTGACCAGCGGAGTGAGAGCTGGGGATTGGAGCCCCCTGTGCCATGCCCTGGGAGGGAGCCCCTCTTGCGACCCCGCTGAGGGGAAGCCTCTGGCCAAGGTTGTGACAAGGTATGTTGAGGGGGTTGTGGGGCTGGGAAAGGGCCAGTAAGGAAAGGGGGCCTGCCTCTCCCTCGTTGCTGGGCCATTGACACGCTGAGGAGCCAGCCATCTTGTGGTGGTGGAGGCTGGCAGTCGAGCTGCCCTCATGCAGCAGCAGGTAAGGACACACTGTGTAAGTCTCTGTTCTTGTTTTTATATCTCTGTTACATGGGAATTACTTCAGCACATGTGCCTGCCTGCACCCACAAGCACCATTTCTCACCTCCACAGCCCCACTGCTCCCACCTGCTGCTGTGCGAGTGCTGTTGGATGGGGTGACATGGGAAGAAAGTAGCCTGGGCCAGGGGAAGGCCACAGCCATCTGCATGGGACTGGTTGTCAGCAAGGGCTTAGTCCTCCCTACAAGGAAAGCGGATGGGCTGGTCACTGCCACCTGCTTCACCAGCTGCCCTCTCCCCATCAACCTCTGTTTGCCTTGCTGCACTTTGCATCTTTTCCACACAGGTCCTTTTCTTCCCTGCATCTCTCTTACTTTTTGGTTTTCTTGAAAAAACACAAAGCTTTCCAAACCTAGTATCACTGTTGAAGTAGTACATTGTTGATGCGGGTGATATGTGTTTTGGATCCTGTGGATACTGTAGTTATTTTTCATTCAGAGTACTCAGCCTAGTAGTAAATCTGTTCTTTCTGCTAATAGGTTTATTTTTAGATTTATATAATATTTTATGGTCAGGATGAAAGTGTTGTGTTTTCATCTAAATTTCATTCTAGGGAAGATAATTTACTCTGTGATAAAACTTGGTGACTCTTAATTAAAACTTTTATTATTGTTTTTTCTGCCTCTATTCTGTTCCCTGTGAGTTTATCAAATGCACCAAGAATCTTATTTTGAGTCTTCAATTTTATGGTCAAAAAGGTGCAACAAATGCATCATCAGGACTGTAGCGAACTTCAGACAGGAAAACTGGGGGCAACTCTTAAGACTTTGATGCAGACATCTATTAAGCTGTAATATCTTGTCCTAATGAATGGTTCTGCAGCTCTGTCTGCTCTCCTAAAGGCTGAGGCTCTCAGCACTCTATCTAGATTAAATGCTCACACTTAACTTAGTCTCTTCTGTGAACATACGGTAGAAAATACCTAGCAGAGGAAAGCTGCAATATGAGACAGGTACGTTGTGAGCTTTGTGCTGCCTCTGGCCTGCTGGTTAACTCTGCACAGGTTTTCTGTCTCTGAAAGTCTGCTGCCTACAGTATAAGGCCCAACAAAATCCAACTTTCTGTTTTGAGATATGACCCTAATGCAAGCAGGCATGCCTGAGTAATCATGTTTATTGTAAATACATGCTCTAGTAGACATACTTAGATTTCTTTTGCACCTGTAAAGCAGGAAATCCCATCTACCATGTCTGCTTATTAATATGATTTGTAATTCTTGACTTTTTATACAATATAAAAAGGAAAAAGCCTCTTACACTTAGTTTAAGTGTAGCTAAAATATTTCTGTTAGTGATGCTTGGTATATCTTATTTGAGACTTAATAATAATGAAATTAGTTTTAGTAACAGTTGATTATTACCACTCACAAAAACTACAAATTAATCCCTAAATACAAGAATTCTCCCTGGTCTTTGATCTTGTAAGCGACTACCAAGCAAAAGCACAAAAATAAGGTTGTCTGGACCCTCTCTTTTCATTCTATCTTGGAGAAATTGCCTCTTATAGTGACAATCCTTTATTATACCCTTGCTGTATCTTCCGCTGAAAGAACTGGAAAGGCACGTACAGTGATGATCAACAAGCTGCTAAAAGATCTGCTTTTTCTTCCTTAACCTTACCTGTAACAAAGTCTGCCTTGTAGCGTTACCAGTTTTTATTACTGTTCTTTTTCTATATTTCGGATGCTGTGTCCACTTTTGTCAACTTCTATCCAATGCCCTTCATGACTTTAATCTCTGCAGCTCCCACATCTAGGAAAAAAATGTCGAAGTGTATGTTCTTAGGATGATAAGGGGTATTGCTCCATCTCCTGGCAAGTAGCAAATGCTGAAATTGTTGTACCAATTTGTTAGTTACCTCACAAAAGTTTTTGTTATGAGAATATTCATATCTCTTCAGGATTTGCACACTAGGACTTTACCACAACTGCTGCAGTCCACTGTTGTATGAGCAACCCAAATTAAATGTATTCCTGTGCTACCGAGTCTAAACATTCTGCATGAAAACCTATCTGAGACATGACGACGACTTCAAGTTGCTCTGTGTACTCACTAATGGTGAATAACTAAGGAAAATATATAGGAAGCTATTTTTCCCTGTAAATTACGGTTTAGGATTTGTGCTAGAAGTTAAAGCAATGTCTCGTGATTGCATAAAGAGTTTCTGTTTGCTCTGTGTGGATTGCTGGGGTTTGGTTTGGGTTTGGTCTATTATCTGGTGTTGCTGTAACTGCTCCTACAGTGCCCTTTAATATCAGATTGGCTGTGTATTGTCCACTGGGACTCTCCTGTTTCACTGTACCCTAAGACTAGTTGTTGGACCAGTGAGGGAAAGTAGATGGGATCTCAGAAAATACTTTGAGCCAGAACTTGTCCTCTGCCACTTCAGCTGTCTTTTTTCAGTGCTGCTGGCCCGATGGAGGGGCTGTAAGGAAGAATGGTGTTACACCATTGGTCAGTAGTGTCTGTCCTTATATGCACACATGTCACTTAGCCGTTGGCTATACACAGTTTCATCTGCAAATGAATGATTGTTTTGCCACCTTAACTTTATCCTAGGAGTATGAAGCAGACAGCATCTGTACCACAAGTCCGACAGCACTTACTGTGTTGCATTTGGTTTTCAGCCATGGTGCAGATACCGCCTCTGAGTTGTTTCAGGAGATGAGGCAGGGAGTTTTGCTGCCATAGGACTTACAATATGAAAGCTGCTGCCAGCTGTCAGTTGTTTTTCCTGCCCTCTGTTTGTTGGAAAGTCTCTTCTCTTTGATACCACTTGTCAGGGTTACTTGTTTTTATTCCAGATGTCGTCTTCTGCATTTTCTGATGACTGGAAGAGCTCAAAACTCAAGCTCTATATGCTGTTTTTAAAAAAAAATTAGGACATGAGAGAGAGTAACAATAAAATTAATCATCAAAACTTAGATTTGATTCCAGTTAAAATAAAAAAAGCTTGGAAAGGTGTAAAAACACCTTGATACTTGATTTCATTCCTGCCTTGACCTCTCACCATGCTTTGCACATCTGCAAGCCCTGAAACTCTTCAGGATAATTTGTCACTCCTATATAATGAATAGCTTGCATAATTGTAATGACGCTAGCAGGTAGCTGCTGCTCTCCTTATCTCTTCGTTGCTGACAAAAGTGAGTCCCATTCTTTCTTATGCCTCAGTGAAGATCCAAAGACTCATTTTTGGGTGCCTTGCATATTTAATGATCGTGAATATTTTAATAATTACAGTTTCATTTCTGTAACACTTATCTTGGAGTATATTAGAAACTCATGGTCTGATTTTTGTTTTAGTAGTGATGTGAATCTGTAGCTTACAGTGAGTTTAGCAGCAGTAGTAAGTGCTCAGCGTCTCCGAACATCAAGCTACAAATAATGATATACCACATTTTAATAAGTTCAGTATAAATGTTCTGTGAAATCCTGTTTGAAATGTATTTGTAGAATATGGCTCTAAGAGGTCGATTTTTAAATCAGCAGCATAATTAAAAGAAAACTGAGCAGCTTTATTTTGCTTTTTGTCTTAGAGTATATTGGTCTAGAGCAGGCAGTTGATTCTGAAGTGTGACCTGAATGTAAGAATTTTGTATGAAAGTTAGCACTGTCATGGCGCATCGCTGCTCTTGTTGCAACATCAAACTAGTGAGGAAGGAAAAAAAGACAAATGTTCATTCTGAGCATGGAATGTGATAACTAATATGTTTAGCTTAACACAAGTTCTGTATAAAACATTCTACTTACTAGGGTGAGAGAGAAGGAAAACAAAACAACACACCAACAACTTTTATCCTGCTTGGATATTTTACTTTTTTTTTCACTTTGGTTTGAAAACTGATTCTGTTTTGAGGTAATTTGGTATAAATTCCACTGGAGACCCTCTCCTTGGCCACCTACTGTAAGTAAATGCTGAAGGACATTTGTCCAGGCCTATATAGAGAGTTGTAGAGTACAATCTGCATTAAGTATGTCTTCTCCCTGTGATTTCAGAGTCCCTGGTAGTTAGCATCACATCACTGTGCAGAAGAGTCGTAAACCTGGCCTAACTGGCTGTTTAAGACTAATTTACAGTTGTCTTGTATCAGCCAAGTAGCATAAAGCCTGTGATGCTTAACTATATGATTGTTTCCTGCTCTGTCACCATGCGGCTTCTTTCTGCGATATGTGTAATGCCTTAGTTTTCCTCTAGAGGAATTGATTTACACCTGTAAACTTCATGTAGTATGTTTTTGGGTTTGTTTTTTTTCCTCAGTCCTAATTTTAAGAGGTCTCATCAAAGTGCCCTAAAAGTGCTCAGATGCTGTAGGTCAGACATTTTTATCTGAGGACTCTGACTGGGGATCTGTCTCTGACTATAAATAGGAGCAAATGTCTGTCCTTTCTCGAAATGAATATGGGCCTTAGAGGCATCTATTGTTGGGGTGTGATTGCTGAGAAATTCCACTCTGATGCCTCACAGTGTTGGACAATGCGATAGACAATAATGTAATTAAGATGCCTGACTGAAATAGAAACAAAGGAAGTGGAAACCTAGTTTGAGTCTTGTTTTCAGAAATGAAAGTTGAAATTTAAAAACCTGCTGTTTCTATGTAAACTTAGATCTCTTTAGAAAAGTTTGTTGTATGGTCAAAGCGGGCTTCCACTTGTGTAACACTGCATTCAGGTTTTCTGTCCATTTGCTTGCCTGGATCTGTAAAAGATCAACTCTTGGTCAGGTTAGGCCAGGCTCAGATTTCTGCACGGTAGTTTTCCTTACTTGAACATCTGTGCTGCAGCTGTGGTTCAGTGCCACTGGTCTCAGTAAATAAGTAGCCAAACCATAGGATGAGAGAATAGCTTCAGTTCTAAATTTGACATTGCGGGGGGCGGGGAGGGAATAAAAACCTGTTAACTCCCTCACCCCGAGAGAAATTTGGAACTTGATGTTGCAGTCTCTTCTGATTTGAGCTATGGTTTTTTGATAGTCCTAACAAATATATTCTTTCTCAATATGTAGGGTGGTAAAAAGAATGCTTTAATATGTCTTAAGGATTAAATAAAAAGAACTAATATGCTCAAATTAGTTGGGAATTGATGGACAAAGGAAAAAAACCCAACAAAATAACCCTCCAGATTTAGGTTTAAGGTTAAAGACTTTCTAGAGGCCAAAGTAACAATAGTATGACTTGGGGGATCTCTCCCACTTTTGGGTGCTTTTAGGTAGTATTCTAGAATTGAAGATTTGAGGTTCAGATGTACTTCCAATACTTTGAACCAGCATTGAGCCTTCAAATAAGATAGGTAAAAGGTCTTCTGAAACCTTGTATCAAGCAGCAGTAGTAAAGGGATTGTCTTTAAAATTAAAATAAGTTTGCAGGTGATCTTTGAGCCAGAATGAAGCTGCTCTATCAACACTGATGTTCTGAGTTATCAGATCTCCACTGCTGGGTAAATTTGTAATAAAAAAGGCCAGGGGAGTTTTAAACAGTGATCTATCTCTTCCTAACAAAACTCTAGGATATAGTTTTCTTGCTAACATCAGCTGAGAGTGCAAGAGATTAAACTGTAGAAGTGAGCAATTCTTTAGCAGTAGAAGATTGTCCTTACAAAGTACATTTAAGGACAGTACTTGGGAACCACTTACTAGAAGAATGAACTTCGGGCCTGGAGATGAAGGAGCAGAAATTTCCCTGAAAAAACCAAGCCATTCTGCTGTGGGTATTCAGTGCCTTTCTCTGCAGAGCTGGCCTGGGGTCTAGGATGTTAAGGCACCAGCAGAGAGAGCCATTGTTTCAAGGATGTGTGAAGAGCCAGACATCCTACAGTTTGCTGTCAGGGCACAGCACTTGAAGTGTGTTACTGTAAAAGCTCACATAAATTTTTAAGCAGGTAAGAGAACTGGTTTAGAGAAGGATCTATCTTTCCCTAAAGCGTGTACACACACACACAAAAATCAGGATAAAATTGCATCAGGATAACCTAACAGTTAAAGGCTTAAATCCATGCTTTTGCTTTTTATGCTTCCTGCAATGTACAGCTTTTAATGACTGACTTAGGATATGTACAGATCTTGTCTCAAACGAGCTTAGAGAGTGGGGGGAATTTCATGTGTCATGGGATTTTAATCAGGAAAGGGCTGAAGGAGATGTGAGTTCCAATTAAATATGTAGTTTGGCATGTGAGTCTTGGAACTCACATGCCAAATGTAGTGGGGATCAAATTCAACGTAACAACATTCTTCCTGAAACTGTCAGTGGCTGTTGAGACTTCCAACATTGTCAACACTGTTGAAAGTGGTGCAGCGTTACTGGGGGGGAGTTGTTACCATCCTGTTGTGCGCTTCCTTCTTAGAGTGTGCACCCCTGTTACTTTGACACATGACTGATGTTGCATGCCCAAGAAGGAACACAACATTCCCAGCTGTTCTGTAACCCACAACGATTTGCAAAGCTGAAATGGGTCTATTTACTTTTGTTGGGGCATGTGTAGTTGCTCGGCAGGTTCTTGGCCTATGAGCAAAACCCTGTAGGACTTCAGACCTTGAACAAATCTCAACAGAAGACTGAAGCTGCAGCTTCTCACCTTGCTGCATACTGGAAACTTCATGTATTCTTGGTGTTACATGTAAGGCTTTAGCTGGTGGAGGATCTCTTACCTTGCCAAACCTTTCTAGTGTGGGGGTAATGAAATCTGAAACCAGGCAAGTTTTGCGTGGCTCTGAATTTCATCACAAATCACATCTCACTTCTCGTTTCTTGCCTGAGGGAGAAAAACTCCAGTATCTTTTTGTCTCCAAAAAGGAGGCAACGCCTGAATAGATCCCCCATGCTGGCTGATTTTATTGACTTAATCATAATTGAGGAGGGAGTCAAATATCAGTTTGTATGTGATACTGGCGTGTAGAGCCCTGTACAACCTAAGGCCAGCCCTGATGAGACAGCAGTGATGGCAGCATGCAAAACAGAGTTTTGCTGACATATCTTGCAGTTGTCACTAAAAGTTGAAGTGCAAATGGAAGAGCCAGGAAACTACCTTTTTCGAAACAGCGTTCCTTCTTCAAATAGGAAATACTGATGTCAGGAAATTTACGTCAAGCATCCAGAATTAGAAGTATATGATAAGAAAAGCCAAACCTCTATGATGCAGGCTATGTAATAAAAATATCAAAATGGAGAGAAGTTCTTAAATGTGAAGTTTTTTTTTCTGTAATGACAACAACAACAACACAAAAAAAGGAAACTTCCTGAGACTGTATTCTTTTTACTGCATTTCTGTTTGATCCTTCAGAAGCTCTTAAGCCTTGTGTTAATTCTCACTACTATTTTTGCAGGCTTCTTATTCTTATTTCACATTGTAGTAAGTTTAAATGGCTTTACATCACAGAGCTGACCAGCTGCAGAAGGATTTAGAAACATAAAGCATCCACACTTGCTGCTCTGGGTATTTAGCTCTTACTGCCTATGTTGTTTTTGCTGCCTTGCTGCCCCCTTCTCCCTCACCAGAAAAATGGAGTTAAAGTATTTTTTTGACCGTAAAGTAATCAGTAGTATGTACTGTCAGTTCCACCAGCCCATGCTGCTGCTTCTGTGGTCTCATACTATTCTCCACTGCGTCTTCACAGGGTGCAGAGTAGCCTACACGATTCCAACACCAGCCTTAAACTTGCGTTAAGGTAGTGGAGGGTTGTATACTATAGATTTTACTGAAGTCTTGCTTTTTCTCCTCCCTGGCAGCTGCATTAATGTCAAGAGTGCTAGTACTGAGAAAGTTAGCAGTGCTCAGCTGGCAAAAGTGCAGTTGGAAGGGAAGAAGACTCTGCAGTTGTCTTTGCACTGTTTCTGCAACAGTGAATGACAGTGGGAAGCACTCATGGAGTTACAATAATGGGAGACCTCTCAAGTTATCTCAGATCAGTGGGTTTCTGAAGCATCCCACAAAAACGGCATGGCATGTAATGAAAACCATATATTTGCTGGAACTGGAATCCTGCAATATTTTTGTTATGTTGGGATGCGTCTTATCTTTCTCACCTCTTTTTCAGTCTTTTAAATGCTTTTCACCTTTTTGTGACCTTAATGATTACCTCCAGCAACTTCAGCTGCCTACCACAGTATCTGTGCTGCAGGAAGTAGTACTTTGTCTTGAAAGATCTAGGGACTTTTTGGAAGGTTGTTGTAAGGAGAAGAAAAGGAAAAGAAACTAACATAAAAATGAGTTCTGTGGAAACAGCTCTAGAGGTAGTTTTCAGAGCTAGGATGTACAGTCGTTATGGGCTTACTAACAAGAAACTCCGTATGTGTAGAGTTCAGAAAAGAGAAATCAACTATGAGAATGAAACCCATGCTGTGTGAAAAGGTGTGCTTTAGGAACTTCCCTGGTGTGAGCAATGGGTTGCCGGGAGAGTTAAGAGGTTTTGCTAACAAATGCTGGAGAATAACAGATAAGAGAAGGAAGCTTCCTCACTAATGCACTGCACTGTTTTCTTTAGTGTTAAAAACAGCAGGAGAGAACTGCTATTGCTCAGCATTAGCAGTCCTGGCCTGATGCACACGTGAAGGTTTTGTACATGTGAAGTACAAAGGGAGCGTGTGGCTCTTCCATCAATTTCCTTTGTTGAACTTCCACTCTAATCTGTTCCTTTCCTTTTCTCTTGAACTTCTCTAAGCCTGAAGCTAGACCTGTTACTGAATGTTGTGTCAGCACCAGTGTGACTTTCTGTGCATGACTGGGGATGATGATACAGACAGACTGCAGCAACCAAGCATCAGCAACCGGCCAGCAAGGATGTTATGTTTTACCCTATGTCATCACTTAAACGAATTGTGTGGCAAGGCTGATGGGAACCTCAGTGTGACAGGAAGGTCACCATCGCATAAGTTTAAGCATCTGAGTTGCATTTCCTTGTGATGCTGAGGTTCTACTAAATCTACTGCTTGGAATAGTAAATGCAGCAGTAAAAGCTACTTAAGAGAAAGTGCTTGGATCTGTCAACAACAGTTCTGAAAAACAGGTAACTAATCCTCTGCAGAAGGATATCTAGTAAGAGCAAAGGCAAGTGAACTCAGTTAGGATTCTAGTCAGAAGCACCAAAATTAAGTGAAGCATAGGGGAGAAGCTAAAGGGTTAATAAAGTTTTTCTTGCAAGATAGTTCTTAGCAAAAAGTATTTTTCTAGATTCCTTGTTAAAGCTGCATGACAGGCCCTCCATACTTAAGAGTCAGTTAAAGGTGGTGTCTATGCCTTGCTCCTATTTAAGCAATGAGGAATTAAAGTGTGACACTTAAACCTAACAACAAAGCTGTTGTAAGACTAGTCCAGGAAAACATGTGAAGTATGATAATGTGGTGACTAGCTTTGTAGACTGTTTTATAAGTGCAGGAGGACAAAATTTGATTTGGGATGACTGGTCGTCTTTTCAGAAAAGCCAAGGTGCCTATAGCTCTTTTTTTAAAAAAAAAAAAAAAAAAAAAAAAAAAAAAAAAATCTGAATTTTAGCTTTTGAGTTGCATCTGTAGAAAAAATAATATAGTGTTTTTCCTCAGAAATTGCTGTCACGGAAAAAAAGAAAGGAGGAGTAAACTTGCTCTGACTCAAGTCTTTGGGAACTAAATTGAGCATTAAAATAGATTTGTACCATCAGTCTCCTTAGATGTGAACATTGCTAGGCTTAATGAGAAAGTACTGAAGCAGAATGACAGTTTCTTATTAACTCAACAAGACTTGTCTAGCTATATCCACGCTCTGCTTTTGCTTGCTCATTAATGACCTTCTGCACTATAAAAGAACAACCCAAACAGTCTAAGCCCCTGCAAAGACCTTTTTATATGGTCTATCAGATGTTAAATGGCCTGCTAGCAGTGAAGAAACAACCCTGTGAAATGCTGATCAGCATTTTGGTCTTGTTCTTGTGCCTAGACCAAAAAAAAAAGTATAATTGATTAAATTGTCTACTGCAAGATAACAGATGCAGGTGACACGCTAAGCCTGAGTCACTGATGTCTGCACTTCATTCCAGCCAAATGCAAGTTGACTTCAAAGTAATGGAGTCACAGCTGTAAGTAGCTGAGAAAGAAGATAAAGCTGTCAAACTTTCCATGAACACCACTGTGAGTAAGCGAACTGCCTAGAAGGAAAATGTTTGTCATTGACCCATCATTCTAAAAAAGCAGGAAGTGTAGCATGAAGGAAGTTAAAATATCATGGATGTGATTGTTTTCTTCATGTGCTGGATGGGCACCTCAAGAGGGAAAATAGGTTCTCTTGTCAGAATTTGAATGGCTTCTGGCAGATGGAGCTAGCAAGCGACCGCTCGCCAGGCCTGCTTTGCTGACCTAGGGCTCACCTCTGCAGACACTTCCTTGCAGCTCCATGGCACTGCAAATAATTCCTAGTAGTGTCTGGTTAGGAGTAGCCAGGTTACCTTAAACAGGACTGCTCACTGCGAGTGGGGAATTGGTAACTTGGATTGTGAGCTCTTGGCAGTGAGTTAACTTCATCTCTAGTGGTGTTTCACTGAATTCAGTGGACTCAAGCCTCATCTATCAGTATGGGAGATTGCTGTGGTGGCTGGGGGAGCAGCTCAAAATAACCTGAGGATCAGAGCTAGATAAACTCAGTGCAGCCTTCAAACATACACCAGTTTCTGCTCTGAGGGTTCATTATGCTTTTAAAGCTTGGGAAACTAGAACTGAAAGCTGTTAATGATTTCCAAACTTCTTAGTGGTTCTCAACTTTGTCCCAAACAAATCTGAATATGGAACAGTTTTTAAAATTATATTATTTTGGATTTTGATGTTTGTCTTTTGTTTTGAGTTTATCTGAGTTGGGAATTGGTAAATGTGAGAGGAGTTACTTCACTAGGCATCAGAGCAAGTCTGTTGAATCAAGCAGTATCTAGGTACCTATATAAAGTCAAAATAAATGCCTGCACAATCCCCTTTGGACTGAGATTAGTGATCTGGCTTGATATGAAATCCCTGTCCTCTAACCTGGAAAGTTTGCAGCTGTAAAAGAAATGGTATTTAATAATAGACTGAGAGTTGATTTCAATGGAAGCATTGTCTGAGCAGGGACATCGGAACTTAGTTCCAGAGCACCAATAAAAAAAGTAAAATAGCCTTTTTATTTATTGGGCACTCAGACTTGAAGACTCCCAGGTGCCTATTAGTCTAAGGGCTTGTCTATACAGGAAAGTTAGTGTGTGATATGTTGGAATATGAATTTACAGTGCACCAACTCCTCTGTGCTCCCCCTGTGTTTGGATATTTTTAGCACACGGTAACGATGCCTTTCTGTGTTGCAGTTCATTCAGCTTTGAAAGTAAATCACATTCTGCTTAATGCCTATGTGGTGAGTGAATGCCAAATAGCCAATGTCCTCTAAACTTGTACCCAAACTTCCTCCTCTCAACTAGTGCTAAGGGTGATGTTTAGTAGGATTCTGCCTTTGTCCGTGAAGGTGACAAGTATGACTCTACTTGCTTTTTTAGAAAGGAGCAAACCAATATGTTTTCAAAAGTCCTAGTATTTGAGTTCTTAATACAGCTTTGGGTATGTAGGGGTTTAGACCAGGGACTTTCAGTGCAAATCTGCTTTGAGAGTTATCTTCATTAATGTTTTACAGCTGACACTAAAATACTATGTGCTTGAGCCTGGCTAAAAGGTTTGTATGGCTTTTTAGTGAATTGGATTGAGGTTTGATAGCCGCCCCTTTTTTACTTCATTAGTTCTAAGCTCAAATCCGTTCAAACAAATGCTTCTGCTGGCATATACAGAAGAGGCGATACAGCATCAGAGTGAGAACATGGAGAAGGAATAAGGGAGGGAATGTATGTATTGCTCTGGGCTTTTGGGGTTTTTGTCTGGCAGTGCTGATGTTTGCCATGTTTTGAAATTGTGAACCGAAGGTATAAGGTACTTGAACAACCCTCAGTTTGTGCAGAATTCTGTCATGAAAATTTGGACAAGGAAACCTGACTGTTGGAGAGGCTTTGAAAGATCACAGAATCGTTGAGGCTGGAATAGATGGGTTTTTGTTTGTTTTTTTTCTCTTAACCTGGAAAGAAAAGTGCAACAATGACTCTCAAGCTAATACCTGTTTGAGGGGAAAAAAAAAGGAAACAGGGAACAATAGTCTTGCTAATTCATTCTAATCCATAACTGATCTATTCACGTTACTAACAAAATTCCTTCACCTTTATTGCTCTGGAAATCTACCAGCTTGCTTATAAGCAATAAGAACTCATTGTTAATCTTGCACCTTTCACAGGATTGATGTTACCTTGCTGTTCTGCTTCAGGTATCCATGGTATGTCATAGGAATGCAGCAGAGAACCAAAGTCCAATTTAGTCTGTTTATCCTGCATTAATCTGAAGCTTCCAGAGAGACAATCCTGACTTTGTGTGTCCGAATTCAAAGATCTTGTTTCCTAGAGAAAAAAAAAAATGAGGAGGAAAATTAGCTATTTGTCTATATACCAAACAAACAGTGCCACAGGAATTAGACTAAATGTCATATAACTTACTTTTAACTACCTCATTTCCTGAGAAGTATCTGCTTTGTCTGGTTGTGCTTTTGTGTGTGATTAAAAAGAAACACACACACATTAATGCTAAAGTGAATTACTGTCTTTTTTCCAACTCTGTTGTTAAGCAAGTCAAAATTATTGTGTCCAGTTGAAGAACTAAAGCAGACTGGAAGAAGCATTGCTGTTCTGTCTGCCATATGTGTATGCAGAGGTTTGGGTTATGAGTCATGCGGTACTGCACCTAGAGTCCACACGCTGCCCGCTGCGGGAATTCCTCCTTAATCCCAGTGCCATAAGACTGAAGGAGACAAAAGTTGACTGAATATCAACCAGTAAGTTATCTTCATGGGATGACTGTGGTGTATCAGTCAGCACTAGATATTGCTGTGTGGTGCAGTGTTTGCAAACTCAAGTTTGCAGCTAGAGCAGATCAGAAAAAACCCCCACATTTTCTTTATTTCAATCTTTCTTGGAGAAGGCTCTCATCCAAGTCAAATTTTGCCTTGACCATCTGATATAGTATACATAGCTCGTTCCCTGCCTGTGGTGTTTGTAAAGCCGTGCTATATGTTGATGGGATCATGAAATATTTGAGCTCATGATCTACTGTGTTTTAACCGTGATGAGCATAAGCCTAAGGGAAGTGTGTTCCCTTTACACAAGGACAGCAGAGCTACAATGCAAGTTGAAACATCAGTGTTAGTGGGGTAACCCTTTCTTCTGCCCAAAGAAACTGGTGCCCTGCTGAACTCTTGGCTATGTGAAAGGAAAAGTATTTGACCTTAAATGACTTGCACAAAGACCAAGAGGGAGACTCTCAGGCTAGGTCTTACAAGCAGCCTAGCTTCTGATCCTCTGCTTAAGTCACTAGACCATATGACTCTCTCCATTAATGCTGAATGAATTCTCAGACTGAGCTACATTTCCTCCCTTGAATAATCATCTTTAATGAAAAGGAAAATGAGAAAACAAGGTAATGATAGATGGTGCAGAGAAAACATTGGGAAGTGAAGAAAGAAATGTCTGGGAGTAATAACAATGCTGATATTCCCATGCTCATGATTCAGGAGCTTTCTGACTGCCGTAGAAGCAAAACCGGTACTTGCCGCGGTCTACAGAGATTTGGGCAATGCAAGGAAAATGTCAAAATTGAACGCTAATGGTCCCCGTGTTTGTTCTCAAAAGATAACTCCAGCCCCCTCCTGCAAGGTGTGAGGTGGTCTCTGAGATGCAAAATGCCCCTTTCCAGGTTTAAGCCTGTAGCTAATTAATCTGAAATCCTTCCTATCTGGACTATCTGGTTAAGAGAACTTAATAAATCACTGAGACACTAATCTCAAAGAAAATAGGCCGAACTTCCAATTATATCACCAGGTTTATCTGTGCCAGGATTGCATGAATGTGCCCTTAGTATCTACTTTAGCTCCACATCTGCTGTTCTTTTCACCCAAGCATAAATACCAGTGATTCTAGTAGCTCTTAAATCACTTTTTTCCTTCAGACTGTGTATTTTGTTGTAACTGCATTCACCTTTCCTGCTCCTTCCTCTGTTTTGAGGTCAGTCGCCTCTGAGATACTATGCTTTATCTGGTATGTGCAACTAACCACTTCTGATTTTAGAGAACATGGTTTTAATTAGCTCTTTTCCTCTCCTCTGGTTACTGAACAGAGCTGGCCTCAGGTGGAATTTTTTAATTGTGCTATTGCTGTCTGTTATGCAAGCTGGAGTTCTGTTTCAGAGGGTAAATTTGATACAAAAATGAGACTTTCTGTAGCAGAATTCACAGGACTAGTTAAAACTTTTTATGGTCATGTGAACAGTTGCTCTTTTACATGTGTGTAGTAACGTGCACAGAAAGTCAAGCAGATACTGCATTTCCTCTCTAGGTTTGTCTAATTACACTACCATTTTATCATTTACCAAGTTGTTCAATCCATGTAGCTGTGCAGTGGTGGAGCTGAAGTTGCCTATTTTGCCACCTCCTTAGGAACTGGTTTCCTGAGATGGTGAGCGGGGGGAGGCACAGCGTTTACCTTCTCCCTTTTCTCACTGGCATCAATTCTCACGTTTGACAAACCTTTGACTCAGTGATCCAGTTTTCTGCTTTGTCAGAAGATCATTATTTATTAGTTTTTTTGCTTTAGTTTTGTTACTGTTTTTTGTGAGGTTTTTTGTTTGTGTTTGTTTAGATGGTTTTTTTTTCTGGGCTAGTTTGCAGCTGGGTGAGCAAGTGAATGGACTCAAGGACAGGCTAAGCAAATGCCAGGTTTGGCATAAGGGAAACAGGGAGAGCGTCTGGTAGGTTGGGGGAGGATGGCAGTGTGGGATACCCATTTTGGCATGGTCAGCTGTTTAACCTGGCTCACTGAACTGTGTTCAAGGTTTGCAAAGGGGTAAGCTGCCTCCCTCCTTTTTAAGCCAGGGACAAACCACTTATTTTTACCTTAGGAGTAAAGCAAAGAGCATGACTGAAAACAGTACTAGGCTATGAGGCAGCAGTGACTGGAACACCTGACTGTTGATTTCTTGTATGTATGTATCTTGTTTACTGTGACAAACTTGGGAAAACACCAGTCCCTCAGCCAGTGCAGGAAAGCACAACCCTCCACAACTTCATAAGCATTTTCTCAAGTATGTGTTGGTGGTGGATTTTTGGGTTGGTTTGGGGTTGTTTTTTTTTTGGTTGGTTTGTTGTTAGGTTTTTAGGGTTTGTTTGTGGGATTGGTTTGTTTTGTTTAACCTAAGGCCTTGCTCTAAGCCATTTAAATACACTCTGGGGGAAAAACAAGAACAAAAAAAATGCAAAAAACAACCAAACAAAAAAACTATCTCTAGTTTGAATATACCAGCCTCTTATCTATACAACCCCCAGAATCTCCTATCTCCAAGGCAGTGGTTTCCAAGATTTGGGTGGGTTCCTGTGAAGATAAATCACATCAGAGGCATGACCTTTATCCTCGGTGCTATTTAAATAGCTTAAATATCTATTGACTTCATGCTTTGTGATTTCAGTTGCTGAAAAGTGAACACTAAAGAAAGGAAGAGTTGACCTACAGTATCAGATCAGTGATATCTTTGTTTATAGAGCTCTGCAAATACAGATGGTATTTTTCCAACAAATTCCCCCCCCCCAGCGCTACTGTATTGTGGCTGGATACTTTTGAGAAGGAATCTATGCATCTATATGGAAACAAAAGAAACTAGAATCTATTGTAAATGCTAAAGCTATTCAGGGAGAGATGAAGATAGAAGTGAAACAACTGGGAACCTTTTTATGCCAAATAATGTTCTCTGGTGGTTCTTAAGAACATTCTTTAAATGACTTGCCTATGTAATTTTGCATCTTTGTCGAGATTTTCTATTGGAAGAGAGGATGGAGCTGTAACTGATCAAGTTGGGAAAGTGTAATACAGAATACATTTAATGTAATTTACTGCTCTTACACAGTAGGAGATTCAACACATTCCAGAAAACTACAGCAAAATCTGTTGGACTGTATGTCTTCTATGTTTACAAAAGGAATCTATTCCCATAGAACTCTGCTCTGGAATAATCTAATCAAAACAAAGCTGTTTTAAACTGGTTTTATACTTTGAAGAGCTATGGAAAAAAAAATGTTTAATGTAAGCAAGTGTGGTGCAATGGCTGCTGGAGTTTGGAGACACTGTGAAACTATAACCAAAGAACTAATTAACTCACCCATATGGTGTGTTAACTCAAGCCTATTTTCTAGACTGTCCGAAGATAAGAAACACCAAGAACAGCACTGAACTGGGGTCTGTGGTTCAATGCAAAAAATTTAGAAGGTGTATTCATTTCTTTGGACTTTGTTTCCTCACAGGAATATTAACCAGTGTTCAGGCTACATAAACGGGATTTTTTAATTGCTCTTTATATTCTGCAAGTGCTAAATATTATTATTTTGGTGACAGATGCAACTCTGTAGCTGCATGAAAGTTACGTGATTGTGGGAGGACACGGTGCAGGAAGAGAGCTTTGTCTTCTTTCCCATTCCTCTAAATTTATATCAAACTGTACCTTTGAAGATTTCTGACTCATCTTAGAAACTGCTTGTTTCCTCGGACTGTAAGATCCCTTGCATAAGGTCTTTAGTTATGCTCTACTCAGCATAGGGTAGACTGTTGATATTAAACAAACAAAAGCTAAAGTATAATCTGACCTTTCTAACATGCCTCAAGGTAGCGAAACTTTAGTTTGGAAATTAAATAGTGGGATATTACCTCTTTTCAACTTTGAGATGTTTGTCATTCTACATCTTTATTTGAGCATTCTGATAAAGTTGATGAAGAACAGCTGTCTGTGAAGGAACTGATTTCTGCCTGGCTGCAAACACCCCTGTGAGTGTCCCCTGTCAGGACATGGGCAGAAGATTTGCCTAGTTTCTTAAATATAATCTCTTATGTTATGGGAACTGGTTTATGCCAGTTTTCTGTTATTTGGAAATGTATTATCCAGTCCACTAGTTACTGAAAAATTTGATCATCTGTGATGTGTGTATTGGTTTTGCTGTTTCATTTTTAACAACTGAAAGCTTCTCTTTTCTTGAGTTGACAAGCTAAGTTTGTCATAAAGGTATATGACAACAAACTAGACAACACACTCACAAACGGTACACGCAAACCCCAAATATACTGTCTCTATATTTCTCAAGTTCTGAGGCTCTATTTTCTTCTGGACAGTTGCCTGCAAAGATTGCAGAGTTTTCTGTGAAGTGGACCAGAAAAATTTCAGAACCATGACCTACAATGCATGATATTTAATATCTCAAATATTTTCTGAAATAGTTCTCATAACTACAAATATTTAAAGTTAACTCCTGAATGTGGCTTGATAGCCGGTCCTTTTCCTGGCTTTGGATGGGGGCGTAACGTCACTGTGAACCATTAACTGCAGTTTTGCAGAGCAGAGGCACCTGCATTTTACTAGTGAGGTGATCCCATCTATAATTTGCTTTTATAGATCAGGGTTTGTTTTTGTTAATGTTTATGAAGTGCTTTGAATTAGACGGCACAGAAATTTGCATTACCGTGACATGTTCCTCTCCGAGAGCTTGTGTAACCTGGAGGAGCTGTGCAACTGCAAGCCAACAACACAGCCTGCATCCCTATGAAACTGTAAAGAACTAGACTGTCTGTGTTTCTGTGGTTCCACACTACTGTTTGCATTATGGGATCACTTTTACATCAGCGGGGAGGGTGTCCATGAATTCTGGCAGTCTCTGGAAGCAGTAGGTTTTGGATGGGGTTGAAAGGCCTAGTGAGTGACCATGGTGATATAGTTGCAGGTGAAAAACTATTCAGCTGGCAGGCTAAGCCTCTGTCATGCTGACAAGGACATGAAAAAAAAATTTCAGGCTTTCTGCCATGTCTTACCCTATGCACAGAATATTCTTTTAATATTTATCCATCGTACTGCTTCTTGATCTTGCTTTACCTGTGAAACTTCCAAGATGTTTTTTTCTTATCATAGTTATTTCTATAAATTCTCTTTCCAAATTTGTTATCTTAGGTTAATGTAAGCTCTCTCAACTTG
Source organism: Baryphthengus martii (assembly GCA_013396935.1). Lineage (NCBI taxonomy): Eukaryota > Metazoa > Chordata > Aves > Coraciiformes > Momotidae > Baryphthengus > Baryphthengus martii. The sequence goes on from VWZK01011983.1 coordinate 19,089, forward strand.
AAAAGATAATGTCTCTATTTTGTATTTTTAAAAGTACTGCATACACTTGTGGTACTATAAAATAATTAGTATGAATAACATAGGAACTTGTTTGGGTTATAGATTCTAAGTGTTGTGATCAGATTGCAATGGGATGTGTAGCAGCTTGCAGATTATCCTGCTAGCTGTTGCTTATATATAACAATCCTCACTATCACGATGGTTTGAAAGGAGCTTAATTGTAAATCACTACACAGTTTGGATGTACACTTTGTTCAGATTGTCTGGCAGCCTTTGCGTAAAACAGGCCCAGAGCTGGAACAGCAAAACTGTTGTGGATCAGGACAGAGTTGGATTGGCGCAGAAGTGTGGGAAGCTCATTTAATGCAAGTTGTAGCCGGTGGTATCAGTGCTTCACTTTCATAGAGCTTGACTTTGCTGCCAGCCTGGCAACTTCCCACCAGGATAATGTAATGCAGCGGCGAGATTGTTTTGGCTCTGTGCTAACTCCTTTCCATACCTTTCTTAATAGGCTATCTCCTGCCGTTCCCTGTCCAGTCATAAAACCCTTTCTAACATTTGTTCTACTTTTAAGAGCTAGTAAGGGCATGGCAGTTGATAACAGAGCCAACACCCTTCCATAAAAATGCACTTTTCAGCATTTTTGGGGAATCTCAAGAGTTGACTCTGAGTTTTGGTTTTGTTCTTTCTCAGCTAGCTATCCTTCGTATCACAAGGCTGGCTAAGGTGCAGTTTAAGTATTTCTGTGACTATTTAAAAACAGATCCAAGACTTTTGGAGTGAAATAACAATCTGTTTTGCTTGATTCTTGACCCATTTAAAGAAATATGAAAATGCCTGAAACTCACTCCTGGAAGACAAGTCTTCTTTAGCGTCTTGGTCCTGGCTTCTTCATAAAATCAGGACTGAATTTGGCGTTCTGGAGCCTAGATGCATAGTCATGGGCGCTCAGTTTGACGTGGTTGTCAGAACTGTTTTGTAAGAAAAGTAATTATTGATATTGCAATTCCTGTATCAGTTATGGTAGAAAGAGATTTGTTGTTTTAATCGCAACTAAAAGAGGCTCAATTTCTTACTGCCTAGCTTTCTTGTTCTTGATTATCAACAATGCAAAGAATTTGAAGATATTATAGTAACCTTCTTCCTTCTTTCATACCTTCAGACCTAGAAGAGCTAATACAGCTTTTAAAATGAGGATAAAGCCTTCTTTCAAGGCAATGAGGGTAAGGCCACAGTAGCTAACTACACTCTGTCTTTGGCTGCAGCCTTCTTGTTTGGAAGAAACCTGCAACATAAAGCCTCCCAACCCATCCTTCCTCGCGTGATTATTTTCTTTTGGAGCTTCACCTTCAGATGAAAAATTAAATAGTTGTGATTTCTTGTGGAGAAACCATAAATACAAGGGGTGAACGCTGTAGCAGTGACAACTGTTATAGTGTCTGCAGAGGCTGAAATATAGGGCAGAGTGATTGAAAGCTGCACTCTTCTCCTGCTTGATTTCTTACGTTTGTGTGGCACATGGACCAAGGTACACATTTCTAAGAAACCAAACTGACTTCAGAGGGAAAGGAAAGAGCCTGCTTATGTGTGTCTAATTTCCCTCTTTCTTAGAAAGTTAGTGACGATTTCAGCTGCGGTTGTTAAGATTCATTCCCTCTACAGCCAAGGTGGTAAATTGTTCCTCTTTCTCTTCTAATTTTCCTTCTCTGTCCTTGCCCTGACAAACCTGTTAAGGGAGATCGCTTTCTGCCACTTTTGTTGGTGCCATTGTGTTACAGATTGGTTGGGGAGCCTGTTCAAGACCTGCCATTAAGACCTGCAAAAGATCTGAGAGAATGTCTTTGTCTAGGCTTTTTTTCTAAGGTAACTCGGGGGCTCCCCGGCAGGCCTTGGTCTTTGCATTGTGCCTTCCTGCTCTAGCTACTGGAAGGCTCGGAAGAAGGCAGGGATTGGACGTGGGGGCCCAGGGTAAGAGGTAAATAAACCCCTAGGAGACAGAAATAACATTTCTAAATAATTGTTCTGGTTTTCAAAAAAATACAGGGTGGCCTGCTGTTAGGAGCAAGTTCGGTGTCTCGGTATCCTTAGGACTGACTGAATATTGGGAAATTCAGCTTTTGATTTGTATTGTTTCAAAAAAAAAAAAAAAAAGGTTGCCTCTGTCGTCTTGACAACATAGAGTAAGAAAGCAGCAAGTGGTTATCAAATAATGTGTATTGGAAATAACCGGTCAGCGTCTGGAGGGTGCCAGGGTGCAGTCCCCAGCAAGTAAAGGCAGACATCTGTAGGATGCTTTGGGTTCCTGAGATATTTTTGTGAATGAAAGGTGCTTATGACAGGAATGCACGCTGAAATAGGCAGTGCTAATGGAAAAGTCTCTACAATCTCTTTATCTTCTCCAGTAAATCTGCCCCTGAAGATAAATGTTTAATAACATTGCTATTTGGTTGTACTTGTTAAAAGTGGTTGAACTAATGACCCATAATCCAATAGATCCATTTATAGTGAATAGCACTAAGGGTTCAAGCCTGTGTTGCTGATTTAGCAAGACGTCTGCTTAATTTACTGCATTTCACTGTTGCAGTTCTTGCTCACTGCTCAAACCAAATGATCTACCTGGCACTGAATGTAGCCTACCTTTCAATTGCAAAAAGGCAACGATTTCTTTGCACTATAAAAATGAAATATCTCACATGCTCTCGGAAATCAGTAAATGTGTGAGACAGAAATTTGAGTTATTTCATTATGATTTGATCAGATAACGAAGGCGTGAGGTAGTAGGTGCATACACAAACTTCTGGTGCAAATACCTGTGAATATGAGCCTTAAAGTTACTCTGGTCAGTAATACTTGTGTGCTCAAATAGCTTTTTCCTGCAAAGAAAGGTGGAAATGTGGCCAAAGTAAATTTGTATCACACTTCAAACAAATACCTGTGGAATTCTTTTTATTTGGCAAATGAAGCGCTCCTAATCACTTCAATGGGAATCTGTCTGGTTTAAGGAATGCTGTATCCTGACCTAAGACCCCTGCTAACACTTCTGTAATGAGACCCACTGAACCATGTGGGACTATTTATGCACATGAGTAATTTTATGGACAATTTTGTGCAATATACAGGTCCAGGACAGTGGTTATGACTGCAGTCACTGATTTTTGATCACAAAATAACAAACTTGTGCATTAGGCTGGAGTGACAGTGACCTCGGTCATGTTTTCCCACTGCTGCATTGGGGATGTCTCCTCTTTCCTATAATCTAATCTTTGTAGGGGACAGTTTCTTTCATAAATCCTGAGAAACCATCCACTAGCTATTTACTCATGATTTTTTTGTTTTTTCATTAGATTGAAATGACTGTCTGGCCTACATTCCAGAACTTCCTGTAATAAAAAATAAATGCATAAATAAGTAAGCTTCCAGCCTTTCTGCTGTCACTCAACTATTTGCTTTGCTAGAAACTTCTGCAGTTTAGAGTAATGATAATTGAAGTGGGTGGAACTGTGTGGGGAGAGAAATAGCTACTTTTATGAGCTACTTCTCTTAAAGCTTGTTTCTTTTTAAAACATTGCTCCTAAATCAGGTGTTTTATAACCAATTCAGATATGAGGTTTTCTTGTTTGCATCTCTTTATATGAGAAAAGCGTTGAGGCAACTGGATTCTGGTGCTCCAGCTTGTGCTCACAGGTTTGGCAGCCTCGCAAGTAACACCTTATTGAGGACCTGGACTGAATAGTGACTGACAGGAATAATCTTCCCTTTAATGTAGTAATTGAGACACCAATCGAGATCCCAGGGAAGGATGCAGCAAAACAGTGAGAGCACAAAGATTCTCTTCGCAGCCTGAGAATTCTGTCCTATGCTTAACATGATAATGGCTGGTTTATCCAAAGGTTTCCAGCAAAACTGAGATGTTTTATATGCTTGATTTCAAAAGCTTAGGGTTTTTTTGTTGCTTTGGTGTGTGGTTGTTTCTCTGGGTTTTTTTGTTGTTTTGATTTGGGTTGGGTTTTGTTTGTTTGTTTTCTTTGTATTTTTTTTTAATTGCGAGTATGTAAAGCAAGCCCAAAGCAAGGAAGGGAAGTAGCCTAAATAAAGACTATTGGTGCTCTGTCCCCTTATATACCTTCCACAGTAAATCAGATTAGTTTCCATCTTCTAACCCTTACGTAGCATCATGCACACCTTCCAGTGTAAGCATTCTTGTTTAAACCTCTACCTTCACCTCTGCTTTCCTGCCCGGTATCCTTCATTTCTCCCTCTTCTAGGTGCTGATCCACAAGCTTTTATTAGAAAAAACCCTTGCTTTCTCAGATGAGGCTGTGGTCGTTTTATGCTGTGTCTTCGGGACTGCCTGTTATTGCAAGTTCACTGAAATTTTTGTTTTCTCCTGAATGTGACGGGGTAGGTAGGGCTTAATCTGGATATCTGTACAAACCACAAAGGGGTGGATGTCAGGGAAAAGACTAGAGCATTCTAGAAAAAAATAGGTCCAAGTGTCTGCAAGGGAAAATCTGTAGTGAGAAGCAGTTTCTGTTATTACACTGACTGACATAACTGGGAGGAGGGAGAATAGATAAGCTTTTGGGCCTGCAAGCCCTTCTGCAGGTCTGCTAATTACCTACCCACTTAATTCAATTTGTGCTTATGTTTTCCCATAAATGTTTTGTGTATTACTTCATAGTGATTTTTATAAGAAGATACGACTTGTACCGTATTACTCATTTCTTCAGTCAAACAGGTTTTTTGTGAATATCTGTGAAGATTGTCTCTGATTACAAAAGGTAATTCAAAGTCTCCTGCAATGAAATTGAGAGCATCTTGATCATGGTCTATACAGTTTTCTCTGTCTCTGCTTTATAGAGTGAGTTTTAATATTATTATTGTTTAAAACAAAACCAAAATAGAGCAAGCAAACAACAGCCCCAGAAATAGAAATTCATCTGTTTTTCCTCTTCTTTAAATGTGACAGCATAAGCAGTGCTGGTTCCCAGGCACACAAAAATACTAATATGCAAGTAATACCCAAAGACAGGATAGGATCCACCTAGATCTTAGACTGCTTTGGCAGTTGTGTGGTGGTAGGCACAAGGATGAGACTAGCGAAGGTCTGGCTAACTTCACACTGGTGAAATAAAAACCGTGTATTGGAACTGTGGAGGGTCTGTCCCCTCTATCGTGCGTATGCAGGCAATGTGGGGGGTAGGATACGTCTTCGGTATTTCTCCTTGGGGAGACTGAACTGAGAGATACGGTTATCGGCTGAGGGAAAGCAGCTGTCTCCAGCTGACCCCTGTTAGGGGCTGCCTGAGTGTGCTTAGACAGGTAGACTCCACAGTTAAAATACTGGCTGCACCAAGAGCAGGGTCACAGTCCCAAACTCCTGTAGCAGTGACTCAAAACTCTAGATGGCCAATTTTACTGTGACAGTCTACAAACCAGAGCTTGCCCTTACCCCTTTCATCTGAGATCTCCTCACTCCTCAAATTCTTGCATAACCTCATTTGCTGTATCTTGTGTGATAATAAAATGCTGCTGTGAAACTCAGGAATAACTTGTGAACTTTGTGGGTAGTTTTACCTACTTACTAAGGAATAGCTTGCCATAGCCACTCAGACTTTCAAGAAGGAGGCAGCAGAGCTTTTTAGTTCTAAACAGGATGATGTAGGTTGTTTCTTTATAATACAGAATTAAAATAACATCAGTTACAGTTTTGTGTCTTTTCAAGTATCTATACCTTTTCTGCAATCTGCTAACATGAATAAGAAATGCAAAATGATTGTATAAGAAGTCTGTTCTAATTATAAGCATATTTTTATCCATATAAAGGACTGTCCTAGTCACCTTGAAATTTCCCTCCAGAGAACGGCTGCTAAAAATTTCATGTGCTTTTGCTCTAAAATACTAGAGGGCCCTGTAACTGATTGTCCTGTAACAATAAATATAAAGACTTTGCCTTATATGTGGTATAATGAGGAAATTCTTTATATTCCTGTAGACCAGTTGCATTTACATATTTGCAATAAGAGGGCAACTTCATATCTGTGACCTGATGACTTGTTTTTTAAAAAAAAAAATCATAAATCCCTTGTGAATCTCTTTGTTAGAATGGAAAAAACCCTCCAATGTAGAGGCTGTTTCTGAATCCTTGAAAACTGTAAATAAAGTTGGAAAGGCTTTCTTATTCCAACTTGGAAGAATATCTTTGTTCAGACTGTGACTAACCTGCAAGCCAGTTGTTTGAAATAGTTGACTCTAGCTTAGTCTGTTACTCCCTCACAAATGTGTTAAGATATATTTTTTTTACCTCCATTGAATTATTGAAATGAGTGTTAGTAGTCAACATCACTGTTTTTTGACATAGTTTGATATAAAAATCAGATTCCTTTCAAAACCCCCACAAAACCCAACAAACCCAAACTATAGACACATCGTTACAAACATGAAATTACTATCTCAGGGTTGGGTGTCATCCTAAAAAGTTAACAGATAGTACTTTCTGCCTTCAGACACTACATCTGTCCACTCTCCTTAACTTCTAAGGTGTGGCATTGAAGACCCTTCAATGTTGGGACCATTGCAGGAAAGACTTTCATTTTTAAGGAGCTTTTTACTAATGGAAATGTTCTTGCTTTTGCAGGTGTCTTTGAATCTTGTAGGAACAGAGCAGTTTCTTGCTGAAGAATAGAGTATGGGAAGCTCTCCAGTGAAGGCTTGATTTGTGTGCAGTACTGAGCAGCTGACCATGGTGCGATGTGGCTGAGAAGTATGGACAAACATACAGGAAGGTAAACTCTGACAGGAATGTCTCAGTTCAGGGATGTGGGGAAAGTAGGGTTGATTATATGTGGACAGTGAGAGAACCCACTTCAGTTGGTCTCGACTCTGAATGACAGGTGAAAGAGGAGAGAGACCACTTAAGTGAGCACTTCCTTGCAGGGAAAATCTGCTTAGATGAAGCAAGAACTCTGAATGACAGATGTGTATCAGGGAGATGTGCAGTGTCATCCTGGAGTGTTTGGGTGCTAGACTCTAATGTGGCCATCAGTGTAGTCTGAAGGGAATATGTGTGAATGGGTTGTTAACACTGCATTGTTAAGAGCACCAACTCTTCAGAGACATCCTGAAGAGAAGAACTATTTCAGTCCCACAGAGGTGAGTTTCAGCTGGGGCAAATGTTACTTAGGAAAAGAACGTATCAAAGAGAAGCTGGGCTCCCATGGGCTACTCCTCCCATGGGCTACTTTTCGTGCACTAGTGGCAATGTTGCTTTTGAGGTCACTGAGGCCAAGAATGTTCCCTGGGAGTTAAGATTAGAGAAATCTGTTGTCTGATGAACGATCTCAAAGCGGAGATCGGAGGCCTTTTTATGGGCTTTGGTTGCAATACCTATGGTAACTTGGAATGAAAGATTTATGTTGAGTTTGTGATGACTGCTGGAACAAAAAACATTTTTTGGCCTTTTACTGCTCTCCAAAAATATTCACCATCACTTAGATTTAAAGAATAAAATGCAGGATGATAAAATAAGTATTTAAATACTGCCTTATGTATTTCAGCTGTTACTGAGATTGTGTTGTTTATCTTCTCTGGTTTTGGTGAAAATACTTGTGGGATTTTTTTATAAATATGCTTGAAAAGATTGAAGGAGTGAGGCAATTTGAACAGCATATAAAACTGGAACCTGGTAAGAGGTTTCTTTCCACATTTGTGGAAAGGAAGAAGATTAATTGTTGATTGTAGAATTCAAGGGTAGATGCACTGGAGACTGCCTCTTCTTTTTTTCATTAATTACTGAGTTTTAAGATAGGGTTTAATTGACAGGTAGTGTAGTAAGTGTTAACTTTCTCTCTCAGAATCAAGACTGCTTTCTAGAAAAATCTGATAATGAAGAAGAAAATATGTGAGTTATGCACAACTTTTAAGAGTATTCTAGTCAGTTATTTGTATATTATCACATTTTACCTCATTAACTATTCACCCTAAAGTTCGTAATTTTAAATTATTATGGGAATGCAGATTTCCGTCTTTGTTATTTATTGTAATACTGCTCGTAGTTTTAGGGAAAGATCTGAAATGTAACTTTTAACATTTTAAAGTACAAATTAATTTTTGAATGGTATTTATTTTTTATTTAAATTATTTCTTTATTTAAATTCTGGGTTCTTGAAAGCTTGGTATACCTGGAGGGTATTTTTGTCTTTTATAGAACTTAAAGGAGTAATGCTTATAACTGGAAGATAGTAGAACTGTGGGTTTAGTGGCTTGTGCTTTTTTTTCAACACCTAAAATTGATTCTGTTGTCTCTAACAGTAAACATAGAGAAAAATTTAGAATAGTTTCTTGCAAAGTGGAAATGTGTTTATGCTTTGGAGTAGACACCTGACATATTTTGACAAATAAGGGGCACATTTTTTATTATTCGTGTACCTCACGCTGTTCCTGTGAAAAGTTCCTCAAATTTAGTCACTATAAGCCTTTGAGGAAATTTCCATTTACATAGTCCAGTGACGTTGATAAAGAAGGGTAGGAGAAAAATCCATTAATGTTGCTTTCCTATCTCTTTTGTCTTAATGTTTTCCTCAAGACTGCTTCTCCTGGAAGGATGCTTTACCTAGCCACACTGGTGCTATTCATGTGCATATAAGACTTGAAAATGCTTAATTTACAAATTAATGTAGTTATTAAAGATGTGTATTCACAAGTGATCAGAGAAAATATTTTGCTTTTTATTCTTGCCTTTCAGAGCAAGGCAAGGGTCTAACTCAATTCACACTGTAGTCCAGAGTAGGTTGGTTTTCTACTTGAGATTATATCCCAGTAGATTATTAAAGGTACACCCTGTTATGGTTTATTACTATGGTTTAAAAATATTTCAGTGGTTTTGGGAAATCTTAACTTCTGTTACCACTTCTGACAATGATCTCTCTCTTGTTTTATAGTCTCAGTCAACATCCTGCAGCACTAATGCTGTCTGCAAAATAACATTCATCCTTAATAATTTTAGCGAAGGTCAGACATCTTCAGCTTTAATAATGGTTCTCAATGCTTTAAATGCTAGCAGAGGTATTACTTTTGAAGCTTTATTTTTAGAAGGAATAGCTAATGCCATTTGCATTTACTTGTTTTTAAAGCCTTATGCATGTGATTTTTCTTACTGAAGGGGACACCTTTAACACTGCTAGAATTGTTTTCCCTGTCTGCTTAAGAGAATCATTTGAAACCTTACATAATCTTTCCCTAAAAGAAATATTTTTTACTGGTGCTCTGCTAAATAAACATTGCTGGGAGGTTTCTTGGGTTTTTCTTGCTGGTTTTAGGCTACCTTATAAAGCTTGGTCTTTTTTGTAATACAGTTTTAACTTGGAATGTAATATTCCACAACAAAATATACGTATTTTGATCTGAACTAGAGCTCTTTGAAATGGAAGAGACACTAGGATAGTAATTCTTCCTGAGGATGTCCTCATTTGCAGATTAAGGTTGAGTTGTCTTTGGCAGACCCCATGGAAGGCAGACCCCATGGAGTTGGGCCCCTAGAGCGAGACTGACTAAGAGTCAGAAAGCTCAGGTTGGTAGTGCAGGGGCAATAGTGTTTCCTGTCTGCATGGAATGAGAAAAGCTAAGCAAAGTTGATCCTTCGTATGCATCTATACCCAGGAAAAGCCAAAGAATTTGCAAAAATCAGATGTGAGTTGTAGAAACACTATCACTGACTGCAGAATTGTGTTTGAGTCACAGCAGAATTAGTAAATGGTCTTGTAAGAATCTTAGTTAAAATAGGCTTTCTGACTGCCAGCTTTGCACGTTGCCCAAGAAAGTAACAAAGACCAGCTTGTTACACTGTGCAGTTTCCCCTACCCCCACTGAGTTTTATCCTGTATTATTTGAGGCTGGGGGGATATGAACTCTGTGGAGCTGTATGTGTGTAACTGAAGGCTTAATTTGACCTTTGAGACCTTTGCTACTGCAAATCATACAAGAAAAATGAAAGTCGCAGTTGATGTTTGGGTACCAGATGAAGTTTGAAGAATGCACAGTTAGAGAAAACATAATTTTTGCTGGCAGCTGGCTTTGCTATGACCTGCCCTGACTTGGGCTATTAAACCCTTTTACCAATAAAAAGAAGCAGCATAGAGAGTGTGTCATTGCAGTAACTGGATAGTGCAAAATATCAGGAAAGAAGTGGGGAGAATATTTTTTTACCTTTTTTTCTGTTATTGTTTTGTAGATTGACTGGAATTTGATTGATACCCTGTCGGGCCATTCTGCCTCACCTCTGCCGGCTTGCCTGCAGCTTCCAAGGGGAGAGCTGTAGTGCAGCAGCCGTTTGAAAATGACCTGGTTTTTTTTTTTGGTTTTGTTTGGTTTTTTTGCAAAGGGCGTTAAGAGACTCAGGAGGGATTGAAGGGCTGGGGAGTTTCTGGCTTGTGCTGTCTCTGTCCTAGGAAAGGTCTGAAACACTCCGAGGAGAGTGGAGGCTGGACTGCAGTTTCCATGGCTGTCATAGCCCCGGTGGGCTTTGGTCAGGTGATCTGGCCCACAAGTCTGATGCTGCAGCCGTGCGCTGCTGCTGCTGCTTCTTAAATCATGTAATCTTCCTTTTAAAGCTTCCCTAAACCAAACGGCACTGACTGCTGTTATTGCACCAATAACCGCTAACTGTGCTGTGCGTCATTGAATAATGAGGCTGAAAAGGGCTGGGTGATCTATAGCATAAAAGTAAATTCAGCTTGGTATGTATTTTTAAATGTAGTGGTCGTTTCCATTGTGGTTTTGGTCTTTTTCAGCAAGGACTGCCAAAATGCAACTCTGCATCACAATTTGGGTGCTCGGTTCCAAAACTCAAGTACAGGATATTTTCATCCATGATGCACAGGAGTGCAACTCCTGAATATATATACAAATGAAAAGTGGTGTACAAAATAGGATCTTTTATTTAGATTTTCTATGCCCTTCTGTCACTTCTCTAAACTTCCTTAGTGGAGGTCTGTTTCTTTACTCTCTCTGGTGAGCTGCTTCTGGGATGGATACTAAGGGACCATTGCTTTTGAGGGTGAGCATGGCCTGGAATCTAAAGCTGCCAATTGACAAGAATGTGTGTTTTATAGACACCTGTCTGCTGCACTGAGTGTGGTGGCTTTGCTGCCTATAATTTTCTTATGGTAAATCTTTTGGAGTTTAATTCTACCACTCGTCTGTTTTTTTTCTGTTACTTTTCCTCAGTGGGTTATTAACTTTCTTGCCAGGATTTGCCAAGCCCTGCACATTGAGCGTTAGATGTGCAATTGAGTCCCGTACCAGAGTTTTACACGGTTTGCAGTGAATGTGGCAGCTTTGATCAGCCTTGCTTCCATCCTTTACGTGGATGAAATCCCTGCTGACTTCCAGGCTTTTTGCTCCTCAAGCAGTACTCTGCCTTCCACACCAAAAGTGGCAGGTATTTTGCCTGGCACATGACAGCCTCTAGCAAAGGGCCCATTTATGGATTCACTGTGTGCAAGATACAGTGTGATCTGTCCATCAGGCAGGTCTAGCACATTGGGGTTCTGACAGCACTGAGCTGAAGCTGCAGGCTGGGAGATCCTTGACTTGTGCACTAGAAAGAGGAAGAAACCCAAACCTGTAGCTGGATTGTCCTACACCTTCTGTGCTGATGAGCATATCTAATCTTCTTGATTTTTCTGCTTTTTCGTTAGCATCAAGTAGATGTGAACTTACAGAAATGAATCCTCAACACCATTTCCCTCTGCACACAAGTGAAAAATAAAACCGGATCCTAAAATTCCCAGAACTCCTGCTAAAAATATCATGCTAGTCTCCGTGGCTTAAACAAAAGCAGTAATTATAGATTCCTTTCACAGAACAAACATACAACAGTGACTTACGTTTTCGCTCTTCCAGGAGGGCACCATGTGCAATCCCTACAGGGATAGCCTTGGTAGTGTTGTCTGGAAGGACATCACTGCTGCTGGGTGCTTTATCATCAGCCCTGCTCTCCTGGCATGTTGAATCTTTATTTACAACTATAGAGACAGGAGACCTAATGCTGGGGAGGTGTTTTTGTTTACATAGCTCATCATTTTTAGCAGAAAAGGCATAGCAGAGAATATAATGAAATGCTGCATAATATAGATCTGCTTCTAAACAGGAAAAACAAACTCCAATAATCCAAACAAAGCCTTTAGAAATGAATAAATATGTAAGATAACTTGTGATTTCCACACTAGTAGTCTTTATCTGTAGCCATCTAACTAATCTTTATTTTTACTGCCACTTGCAAGTGTTTTTTCTTTTACAATTGTCAGTCTGAGAAAAAAAGAGCAATTGTAGTAACTTAAAAGAAATTCAATTAGTATTTCTTAAACAAAAGTACAAATCAAGGGATTTTACTACAAAGCCTAAGTAATGGATCTGCTACTGGATTTATAGGGGCATATAGAAAGGCATTTTTGTAGGATCCTTTTGAGAAATTATAATAGACGCCATGTTTTTCCTTTTGCTTTTAGAAATAACTGTTCTGTCTTGTATTCCACTGGGTAACTGTGTGCACTGTTGAGTACTGAATTTTTAATGTCGATCACTAGAGTATAGAAAACAATTTCTGCCTTACCGGCCTTAATACTTGTAAAGCATTAGAAGCACAACCACACTTTATGTTCTTGTATGGATATTCTGTATCAGAGCTTTGTTTCCAGAAACAAATGATTTGCTATAGAAAAAGCTTTAATTATAAGGTATCAATAATCTTCTTCCCTTAATTTGAAAACTCTTTTTGTAGAAAACCTGCGTGCATTTTAATCACATAAGTAGATGCACAGCAGCACAAACACACTTGAGATAGCCTTAAATGAGTTAATTTGAATGCTGTAAATAGTTTCACTTGTAATTTATCTTTCCTGAAAATGACAAACAGTGTGTAATTGTCATGCTGAGGGATTCAGGAGGGCACAGAGCACTAGGAAACAGGACTCTTGTTCTTCTGGCTGAGTTCCTGGTAAGTTTGCACATTCTCTTGTCTGAAACTTCCCCTGAAGATTTTGTGACAGTACCACGTCAAAAGCATGTGCAATATCTTTCACATCTCATCAGAAATGACCACAGTTTAACAAAGATTTGAGAGCCTTATAATTATATATACATAAAATCTTATTTAAAAAATGTATTTAATGTCTTGAGCCTTCTGAAGTGTTGGTATGAACTAATGCCGCAGCAGAGCCAGTAATCAAACTTTGTCATGTGAATGGTGCAAAATGTGGGTGCAAACACAGTTCAGGTGTATTTCAGTTGTCAATTATTTTGGACTATCCAATGCGCTTGCAATCAGGGATGAGATTTAATGGTGAGTAGTTAGGAACTTCTTAGTTTTATAACTGAAATGAAGTTAGTATGACTTAGGCAGTCTCTTTTGATGTAGGCTGATTGCCTTTTTTTGTAGTGGCCCTTCATGTTAGCATTCATCCTTTCCTCTTGATTGCTGGCTGGGGATCAGGTGAAGCTACCTTGATGTTTGTCTGGATAGCCTCCAATGGCCATCTGGTGCTGCTTAGCTATACCTTCTGGCCCAGAAATGAGATCATGCAGGGAAGGAGCCAACGAGTTCTTATGGCTGCTGGTCTCTGGCCTGATTGTGTAAAAAAGAGCTCCTGGAGCATGGGAGGTAAAAGAAATGGAGACACTAGTCAGTGGTTTTGTGACTCATTCCCTTAACCAGTTTCTTGGGAAAAAAATAGTTTCTGAATGGCTGTATTCCTGTTGTTCTTCTGTATTTTTTCAGAGAGACTGGACTTGGTAAAGTCAGAATTCATAACAGCTCTGAATGACATCTTTAGTTTTTTGTTGGTACCAGGAACCTGACAAATACAACTTAATTCTTCATCCTTGTGCAATGCTGAACTGACAGTTTCTACCTAGGAGAGCCCACCAGCCTGGAGTCAAATTAGGAACACATGCTAATGATTATTTTGTCATTTCTAATCTTAGAAATTGGCGGGAAAAATGCATGTGTGACATACGTGTGACTATTCCTATTTCATTGTTTGCTAGGCTTCTCCACCCAGGGTTTTCCCTTCTCCCTCAACTATCTTTGATTATTAAGTAGTAGTAGACATTTTACTCAAATCAGAGGTGTCTATGAATGGAACTGGAGTTTTTTTCATATTGGCAAATAAATGTAACTCACATAAAGTTGATCAGGAATTGTACATACGTGGAATCCAGCGCTAAAGTCAAAGCAAGTGCCTCTAAGCTTTTGTTTCTAGATGTGTATCTGACACTCTTGCGGTTATCGTGGGGTGATGAACACCTGTTCAGTGAGTTTTTCTGCTAGATTTCTTAAGTGACCTTGTAAATTCATTGACTGTGCTGATGATTATGATAACCTCTGTTATACTACAGTATTTTTATCATGTTTTCTGGGCTTTCCTTTTTGTCTAGTATGTCAAAATATTTAAGAAAGGAACTAAATTTTTTTGTTGTTGAACTGGTGCACTTCTGGGAGTGAATGTCATTAACCAAAGGAAAATTATTCCTCTCAGGTGACAAGTCTGCCTGAGCAGACAGGCAGCTGAGGATGACAATCACGATACACAGACGGAAAAGTGCAAGTGGAAACTAAAATATCGTGGCCTATGTTAAAGACGCAGGCAGACCAACTGGCTCCTAATGATCCCTTCTGGTTCTAAAACTCTGTGAAGGCAGAGGCAGAAGGAGGACTGGGGAAAGTGAGAAGGCCAGGAGATGAATGAAAGGGAAAACAAGGACTGTAGTATACATGGAATAACTCTTTGCTCTCCTTTCTCTTTGCAAACCCCTGATTTTATTTCTTTGTTTGACGGCTGTGGATTAAGTGGTACATTAATGCTAGGTATACTGGAGAAAGTCATTGTCCTTTCAAGTAAGTGACAAGAGGAATAATTTCCAAATTTTGCATTTAAAGACAAAAAGCATTTAAACATTAAACAGTGATTGTGGAGGAATAGCTTCAAAACAAGCTTTCCCTAGGTATTTCTCTTTTTTTATTCACAAAACAAGTAAAAAGCCCCTTGCCGTCTCAAGTAATGTATCCCAAAAGTTGTCATACTCTCAATGTAAAATGCAGTTTAACTCTTTAAGAGATTAGTTGTTTTATTGGTTTAAAAAAACCCAACATAACGAAACAATCACCCCAACAAACCGAAACAACCCCCAAAAAATGATGACAAAACCCCCTCAAACTTCATCCTGCCAGTTGTTGAGCTGAAGTGATGAGCCCACTTACTTGAAGAAGCAGGAATTGAGATGCAAATATGACCCAGAGGACTGGCAGACACTGTTCTGGACTGGTGAAACTAAACTCTAGTCGTGAAAGGAGGAGATGACCAGATGGCTATTAAAAACTTGTTTTCATTTTTGAGGGAGCAAAGGTATTTCCACACCTTTTTTTTCTTTTTTTTTTGTACTATGTCAATGCTGATTGCAGTGAAGGACATGGCTATTGCTTTGTTAGTATGTGGGGTGGAAAAGGACAAGTGCAATGTACCTGCTGGAGGACCTGCTTATCTCAGATGTTTTCGTTCTCTGCATTGCCTAAGCAGAGAAACCTGTCTTCCTAACATTTTCAGTCTTTGTTGCCTTGGCAGCCCAGATTTTAAATCTGATCTTTCTTCTGGCAGTGTGTAGTGTTGCAAACTAAGCGTGGGAGGGCCACATGCGATCTGCAGAATTCTGCAATTTGCCCTGTGGCCCTCTATCTTTTTATAAAGAGATATGGCCCTCAGAGACTACGGGTCCCAGCAAGCAGTGCTGCATTTTGATCTGATAAGAACACGCTCAAATCTAGATGTGCATTGCATGTTGGGGCGTGCTGGCTACATGAGCCACGCCTCGGCATTCAAGATAAAGGTGGCTGCAGTCTACTCCAACCAACGCAAAGTAGGTGCAGCTCTGGCCACAGGCTGAATTTTTTTGTTTTCTTTTCTTTTCCTCTGCCCCTCAGTTTAAGGAATTTTGGGTTTGCTTTCTACCCAGTGTTGCAGTGGGATTCTGGTATATAGAATGGGAGCTCATAATTTTGAATAACTTTTCTTTTGGTTTCTGTGTTCTCCCAGATGCTACTTTTACGTCCTCTAGGATGGCTGCCCTCCTCTAGGATGGCTGCCCTCTTAGGCTGTGCAGGAATGAGCAAAAGTTTTGGAAGTTTTGGCTGATTGCTTCAAGAAAGGATGTGGTTGCAAGACATGTGGCCCAGTTTTTCCTTGCCAAAGAAGCCTGGCTCATGCAGACAAACTTTGGCTAAGCAATCTGAAATTTGGGGCGGTTTATCTGATATGATTTTTTTTAAGTTTGTCCAATACTGGGAGAGTCTCTACCCTGCTTTGACATGGACAGCTGAGGAAGAAGCTTTGACATACCTTTGGATATGAGCAATTTAAGACACCTGCTCTGAAAAACCTTCAGATTAAGAGTGCAAAAGCTGAGTCTGCTTGGATGCAGTTCAGGATGGGAGCAATCTCTTTCTCCCAGTCTTAATCTAGATACCTTATGAGATTGTTTGCATGTAGTTTACTTCTCTATAGCGATACATTTTGAGTATTGGTCTTTAACTGGATCTGCATCTGAACAAGCTAAGGCATGACCAGGAGTTCCTTTGGGGTTTCACTGCATTTCTGGGTTTTTTTAGGGAGCCTGTAGACCCTGGGTTGACTCTTCTGAGACTGTGATGTTCCTGAGTACTTCTGGTACCTGTTGTAAAATACCAAGATGTCAATTGCCCAGAATTATCTCTTATCTGTATTTCTTACTTTGTAGTCTTGTTCAAAGAAAGTTCTTTAGAGCAAAGAGCTTTTACTCATATTCTTCAAAAATCCAGTTAAATATCACTTACCACCCCAAGAATGGCTGTATTGAGCCCATGAAGCAGCCTGTTTGGCCCAGTATTCAATCTCAATTCATGGGCAATAATGATCTTGTAGGGAAAGAGTGGAAATGATGATATACATGAGGAGAGAGCTTCACAGGGCATGCTCTCCGCCATAGCTGCTTGGGCTTCCTAAGTTAGCAGTTGATGCTGGATCATGGTTATGCTTCAGTTCCTGCTGATGTACCCTGTCACCCTGCACCCTATATACAAATTTTTGCACATTAATGTAAAAAAAAATTAAAAAATTAACATCACAACTTAGATTTAGTTCTTTGTGTAGCTGTCTAGTATGGGTACTACAAGAAAAGCTGCATGAAGGCAAATCAAATGCTGTTACTCCTTCCTGATTGATCTTTTGTATATTTTGAAACTTGGAGATAATTCTCAAGGCTGCAGTTTGGTCATGTATTAGCTCTATTTATAATTCTTATTGAACCCTGAGATCTGGCTTTTATCTCAACCTGATAAATAATGAAACTTTTGGCTATTAGAGTGAGGATAAATACATAAATAAAGAAGAGCAGTTAATGAATAAGTACCTGGTCAACAGAGATGACAGTGAATAAAGATACCTGTCAAACCCTCAGCACCATAAAAGTAAGTACGTTTGGCCTGATCCAACATCTGAAGAATTTCCACTGATTCCTTGTTAGCCTGTATAATGCAAATTCTCATCTCTGTATCCTTTTTCTTATATTTTTTTTCCCCTTTCCCTTTTTTCTTTTTCAAGCAGAGCTATGTTATTTGATTTGACTCCCTTCTGCAGCCCTGTTTTCTGTAGAAACAGCTTCGTGGAGAGGAGTGGCACCACGATATACTAGGAACAGCCTACTGGGTAAAGGCAAGATAAAAAGATTGATCCAGTGCTTTTATGGGAGTAGCCAACTATCAAAACATGGGTTTCTCCAGAGGAATACTATAGTAAGGAAAGTCAAAAAGTCTCTGATACAGACTTGGAGAATTCTCACCAGTCCTTTGTTCTTATCCTAGGGTATACTACTTTTGCTTCCACTGCAAGGCATATTGTTTGGTTGATTTTTAAAATTTTTTTTTAACCAGAGCAAGTTTTAATAAATTTATACCTGCAAGTAAACCTATCAAACTGCTGCACTGACAAATCTATCACAGGATTTCTATCCAAGCCTTATTTTATTCTAACTTTCTGGCAGACATGACTCTTCCCCTAGGGCACTTCAACTGTGCCGTCTTTTCTACTCCTGGATATTCTCTTGCTCTCTGACTCCACCTCAAGTGTGTCTGCATCTTAGGACATAGTTATCCTATGGTTGTCCCCTGTGCAATTACGGCATGATTAAAATATGCAGTGTGGCTGGGACCTTGATCATGTTCTAACAAGAATATAACCTTAGACGTAGAGCCCAGTTGCGTGTTGGTAGCGATGTCACAGAACAGTCCTGCTCATCTTTGTAGCATGGGGTGGGGCTTTAAGTGCTCTACCTTGGCATATTTCTAGTCACACCACTTGCAATTGTTGCATTTCAAATGTCATTATCCCAGGTGTCGAGATCAGCCCCAGGGATGAACTGGCTACAAATACCCCTACACAGCCTTTCCAGCACTTTGCTGCTGACTGCAGCTCCCAAGGAGTAGTAGTATGCACTTTTTAGTCTCCCTTTATTTTCAAAACTTTAAGTACTCGTGGATTTACAAACTCTAATCCAAAAAAGCACATATGCTTATTTGTTATATGCTTATATTAGAATTCTGGGACCTGAGCTCAGAGGCCAATCTCTAACTAGTGACTGCCAAGTAGGACTTTTTCCTTAAGGACAGGGAGTCCACTAGCTAAGCACTCATAATTTTTTTTATTTATTCACTTTTGACCCCTTCCTGGGAAGCATCCACTGTCACAGACAAGATCCCAGACTAGATGGATCACTGGTTTGTCTCAATTCTGCACATTTTGTGTGTCATGCTTAAGTTATGACCCCTGAGACGGTTTGATAAGCTATTCCAAATACAGAAGCATTAAAAAAAACCCCAAAAACCAAACCACACAAACCCAAAAAAACTGAACACACAACAAAACCCAAAGACCTGACCTTTCTGTGTTCCTCCATTACCTCATCTTATCCTGACTCTGTGGCAGATGGGATAGGTGGAAAAATGCTATTTTCTTTAAGTCCTTTAACATGCTGGCTCTTTGCTTATCCTTGTTTAGCTATGGAAGAATGAGAGATGGTGTAAAGAGAATGGCAGATAAAAACAGGTCAGTGCCTCCAACTGGGAGACTTATCCTGCTACTGAATCTGTCATGGAAAAAAGGCACTGCGCTCCAGGTGCCCCTGTGGAGGAGGAATGTTTCCTTGTGATGCTTTTAAATGCGTTGCATTGCAACAGCGCTTCCTTCCTCCGGAGCATTGCCACGTGCGGCCCTAACCGTTAGGACATCCCCTGTGCCCTGTAGTCACAGCCAACAGTGACAGCAGAGGCCATCAAATCAATGCTGCCTTGTGTCCTACGTGTTTATCTGCCTTGTTATTTTTCTGGAATCTGTCAAGTTCAGGACAAATATGCCTGCAATGTGGCATAGAAAAACATAAACATATTTCTGATGATTGTAGGGCTTCTCTCTTTCAGAGAAATAGCTTCTGTAGAAAGCAGAATGGGGTTTTTCACTCAGAAGATGAGAGATGTTGATAGTGGTGTTCCTAACAAAGCCCACTGGGTTTGTTTGGAGTTTCAATGTCCCTTGGATTTTTTTATATAGTTCTGCTCATTCCTGTGCCTGTGCTCTGCCGTAGTAGCCTTTGTAACATGGAGACCTTTCAGCCATATGCGCTAGGAGACAAGAGAAGAAAAACTTTCATAGAAAGACTGGTCAGAACAGTGTCCCATTCCATCCCTTCTGGGGCCCATTTCCATATTTTCTTTTAATTTCTGTCATTTAACTTGAAGACAGTCTTCATTTTTGACAAACCTGAAATATCGTGCAGAAAGCAGACACTTGCAAGAAGTTGGGCTTAGTCCAAACCCCAGTTTCCAATCAAAAAGATCTTTTATGGATGGATTTATTTATTTATATTTTTTTGAGTCTGAGTTCTGTTCACATGTTTGTCTCTTGGCTGGGATGTTGCTGCTGGTTTAGAGAGCTGAATCAGCTCTTCCAGGAATCAAATGAATACTACAGGCACAAAGGGAGTCAAACCGTATGGCTAGAGCAGGAAAGAGGGAATAAGTTTAAGGTTTTTTTACTCCTTGTTTCTAGTTAGAGTGCTTAAATAACTAACTTTTTTAGCACTTCTTTGCACTTCATATGCTGTTCAGGCAAGGAATTGTGCTTGCTCTCAGGAGGGGCTTGACAGCACTTTCACTGACTTCAATGCAATAGATTGGGAACCCCTAAAAGGCGGCACTTTAATGGGTGCATTGATGCAAGATAACTTTCTTCTATGAAGTTTCTATAACTGTTTTCAGTATATTATTTGTAAGCAGACATATTATTCAGGTTTTAGAAAATAATCCAGGAACCTTGACGCTACTTAGCAGATTAATCCCACAGTTTTGAGAAACAGACTTTAAGATAAGAGCATCATAAACTTCACTTGCATTCTCTGCATCATCTCAGCACAGACATTTTATTTTCTTTTAAGATTTTGGATGTTTCTAGTCTTTAAACACCTTCCGATGTATGCTGAGCAGTGTGACTACCATCTGTTTTGTGCTGAAGCCAGAGTACATGCTCAGACAATTTTTGCTGTAAGAGACTCCATCAGGCCCATTCAGTTCCAGTCACGGGGATGCCTGAGGTGACTTAGAGCTGCAGGCCAGGAACAAGCTGAGAGGCAGCAAAGTGGAGCAGTGAACAAGGAGTACCTGTGGGACTACTGAACAGGAGGCAGTTTGGCTCCAGGTAGAGTCCTTTGCAGCCTCTGGTCTCCATTGTTTCACTAATGCCCGAACAAGGACTTGGGCTTTCTTCCTGCCGGGTGTTTCTTGGCATCCATAGTTTTCTGCAAGCTTTTGTCCGTCCTCAGGCTCCTTTAGAAACAAGTAACTCCGTCCTACAAAAAGGAACTTTGTGAGATCTGAAGCAGAAGTGCAGCATCTATGGGAGATCAGGGCAAGTCTGATGTTTTGGGGTTTTTTTTAGGTTGAAATGTTGTGGGTTTACACCCCTGTCCAACAGTGAGAGCTATACTGTATTGTAAGACAGTGGGCTATGGGTTTGGCTGCAAGAACCTTTATCATTCCGGAGGCATCCAGTGACACCTGAATGATGCTGGTTTATCATAGAATGTGAGGGGTTGACATTCTATGAATTCATGAAGAAGTTGTTCTGTCTGGACTTCACCAGTCTGTGCTCAAGGACAGCAGTTGAGATTTGATTCTTGTACAGTGCATGGAAAGCTCCTTGTTTACTTGCTTAATGTGCATGGACAAAGGTGAAGTTATAATCTAATTGAGAATTCATGCTGTATTCCAGGAAGTGGTGTTTTGCTTCAGCGATTTTGTTTTTCTTTAAGGTGTTGACCAGTACTTTGGAATTTAAAGCTATGTATCTTGAAGAAGGCATAGAAACGAAATTTGAATGCAAACTGTATTAAGCGCTCACATCCTGTATCCTAGCAGGAATTTCACCAAACAGGGGAGGTATTCATTGAACTAGGAGCAAAGCAATGTCAAGTTGAGAAGGAAATTACTATGGAAATGAATTTTAAAAGCCTGAGGCAGATGTAGGGAGAGGCACATTGTACCAGGAATTTTCCTCACACTCTCTAGCTTTGGCCTTTCCATTACTTCAACAACAGCATATAAGAAATCCTTGGCGTGGAACGCAGTCTCTGCGTTTCAGCAGTTTTATGCTATAGCTGCAGGCTGGCTTCCCTGCTAAGAGAAATCAGACCCAGCCTCAGCTGCGATTGGGGCATCTGCTTCTATAGAAGTGGCTTTGCTTGGTGCAGACCAGAGGTCCTTTCAGCCCAGCGTTTTGTCTCTCAGTGGTCAGTAGTGGATGCTTAGGAGGGAATGAGAGAAATATATTAGCTGTTTTGCTACTGTATTCTCCCAGTTCTTGGCAAGGAACAGCTGAGCAAGTCTGTAACTTTAATATTCCTTGATTAGTTTTTTTTGTCCTTCTGTGGATTTGTTTGGGGTTTTTTTAATCATGAATTTCAAAGATCCATATCTTGTGGCAATGAGTTCCACAGCTAACCTGTACAGTGAGGAAAAAAACCTTCTCCCATCTGCCTAATGACAACGTATAATGTTCCCCAACATTTTCATGTTTTAGAGAAACTGCCTGTTCATTTTCTGCAGGAAGATGATGGTACAGGCAGAAAGTGGTATTTTTCAGGAACAGCAGACAGATCCTGTCATGTCTTTCCACGAATTCTGGAATATTCTTGAAGCAGTAGAAGATTCCTGATATACTTTGGAATGGATAGATTGCAAGTAAAGGGATACATGGCTTAGGGCAGGAGAACAGAAAATCTTAATCATGTTGGCAATAACAGGCAAGAAAGGATGTTTTAAAATTATTTTTTAATTTTTTTTTTATTTATCTTTAAATGCTACAGACCTACACACTGGAGCCTGTCTATTACACCATGATCTCAGGTTTGGGAGAGTCTGAAGAGGTACCTTTTGGGCAAACAGCCCGGACAATTCTGTTGGTCAACCTGGTCATCGGATTTGTTCAGAAAGTGGCGGTACAGGTGCCAAGGTGTTCCTTTGTGATCCTTCTCCAGCAATAATGTGTGTGGGGAGGACTTCGGCATCTGTCCCATCTCCCTGCTGCTGCTGAGTTAACAGGCTCTAATCAGTAACTCGACAGGTGCTTATGAAGATGCTTACATGTAGGCAGCTAAGCCAGGAAGAATTCAAGAGAATGGTGATCAAGGTCCATTACCTTTTTAGTCTGTTTTGATTTCAGCCACCTCCTCTGGTTTTGGCCCTTGTCCCAGGCTCTGCCTCTGTGTTGCCAATGATCTGAACAAGTCACCGTGCTGTGTGATACAGGAACTAAAAATGAGTTGATGTCTTGGTACTTTATCTCAAGGACTCTGCAATGTATCATACCTATTCCCTGATTAGGGTGAGGGTCTCTCACCTCACTCCTCTGGCCATGAAGGACTAACCTGGGAAGACCTGTTACCCTTCATGGGCTGGAAAGATCTGGGTTCCCTACATCCCAGTGCGCAGGTGTGTAAA
The DNA here is from genome assembly GCA_013396935.1 of Baryphthengus martii. Taxonomy (NCBI): domain Eukaryota; kingdom Metazoa; phylum Chordata; class Aves; order Coraciiformes; family Momotidae; genus Baryphthengus; species Baryphthengus martii. Next base: position 42,160 of record VWZK01011983.1, read on the forward strand.
GAACTGAAAGAACATAAATAGGAAAATCAAATGCTCTCCTAGAAGAGAAACAAATAAACTGTAGGAGTAACAGCTCTAAACAGTAATTCTCTCCATAAACTGCGAATTCCATAAAACTATAATCATGTCTGCCATGATTAGTCATCTCCTGGTTTGTGTAGATTCGTGGAATGTATTTTATTGGCAGTTCTCAAAACAGGCCACCCTGTACTTGCCCGAGTGTTTCACAGTATAGGAGGACATGTTGAAGCCTGTCCATTTTCCTTTGCACTACAGCCAATTACTGTATTTAATTATTCTTTTCCTGCGTCTCTGTATACATTTCTCCTCAGCATTCGATCATTTCTTCTAGCAAGAGTCATTGTAAACAACAGGTTGATACTATGCAGCAGAAAATTTGTACTGGCATCAGAAGTGTTCGTCCTATCACAGGGCACCACTGAAAAGAGACTGGCCTCTTCTACTTGACACCCACCCTTCAGATATTTGTAAACATTAATAAGACCCCCTCTCAGCCTTCTCTTCTCCAGACTAAACAGCCCCGGGTCTCTCAGCCTTTCCTCATAAGAGAGATATTCCAGTCCCTTAATCATCCTCGTAGCTCTCTGTTGGACTCTCTAGTATTTCCCTGTCCATCTTGAACTGGGGAGCCCAGAACCAGATACAGTACTCCAGGTGTGCTCTCACTAGGGCAGAGTAGAGGGGAGGAGAACATTCCTCGATCTGCTGGTCACACACTTCTTAATGCACCCCAGGATACCATTGGCCTTCTTGGCCACAACAGCACATTGATGTCCCATGGCTAACTTACTGTCCACCAAGACTCTCAAGTCCTTCTCTGCAGAGCTGCTTTCCAGCAGATCAGCCCCTGACCTGTACTGGTGCAGGAGGTTATTCGTCTCCAGGTGTAGGACTCTATGCTTGCCTTTGTTAAACTTCATTAGGTTCACCTTTGCCCAGCTCTCCAGTGTGTCCAGGTCAAGCCAGATGGCAGCACAGCCTTCCAGTGTATCAGCCAATCCTCCCAGTTTCATACCATCAGCAAACTTGCTGAGGGTATGCTCTGCCCCTTCATCCAGATCGTTGATGAAGATGTCGAATAAGACTGGACAGTACTGGACTGATCCAGTACTGACCCCTGGGGAACACCACTAGCTACAGGTCTCCAACTGGACTCTGTGCCACTGATGACGACTCTCTGAGCTCTATTGTTCAGCCAGTTCTTAACCCACCTCACGGTCCCCTCTAACCCACACTTCCTGAGCTTACCCACGAGGATGTTATGGGAAACAGTGTGAAAAGCCTTGCTGAAGTCAAGGTAGACAACATCCACTGCTCTCCCTGCATCTACCCATTCGGTCACACCATCATAGAAGGCTATCAGATTAGTCAAGCATGATTTCCCTTTGGTAAATCCATGCTGGCTACTCTTGATAACCTTCTTTTCTACCATATGGTTAGAGATGACCTCTGCAATGAGCTGTTCCATCATCTTTCCAAGGATGGAGGTGAGGCTGACTGTAATTTCCAGGGTCTTCCTTCTTGCCCATTTTGAAGACTGGAGTGACATTGGCTTTCCTCCAGTCCTCAGGCACTGAATGTACGCACTGAGATTGTAGGGCTAAGTCCAACCGACCCATTTAAAAAGAAAAAGTAGTAAAAAATAGAAGCCTTTCCACATTTTTTTGTGTGTTTATGGACATAATAGCCCAAATAGCTTGGCTTTGTTGTGTTGGGTTTTTTTTGTGCGAGCTCAGTATTATTATAACCTAGGAATTTTATTCCATAGTTTGTACAATTCTTCCCATGCTCTAGTGCTCATTCTCCCTTACTCACCCAACATCAGCAATTGTCATATCCAACTGTAGTGATCTCCTTCCTACATAAGGACAAGACTGGTCCTAACCAGTGGAGCCTATCGATGCTCTGCAAAGATGGATTGAGATCACTAGACACAAGAGCAGCTGCCTGCCTTGGAGACCCCGAGCCTGTAGCCTTTGAGCTGTTCCCCTTGCTGCCAAATGAGAAGCCTAATGCAGATCTCCCTTGTTGCTCAAAACCCTCAAATTTCCTGCTCTCTATAACTCTAAGTTTCCAGATATAACAGGCTATTCTTCACAGCCTGAGCAGAAGTTGGCATTTTAGGAAAATGAGTCTTTTTTATAACGAGAAAGCTTGCAGCTTCTCTCCCGTAGCAGCATGTTGTTATGGCTGGGGACAACAGGACGGGTTAATCGTGGCCCCATTTCCTGAGGTCTCCTGCAGTCATGATTTGTGAATGCCTGAGAATACCCCTGCTGAATTCTAATTGTTTGTGGCAGTCAGCACATGATTTCAAGTGTTTGGTCACAGCAGTGTTCGTTTTCTGCTCTTTTAATCTTTGATGGATGTTGCGCCTGGCTTCACTGATGTGGTTCACTACACAGTAGGCAGTGATTTCCTATAAGATGTTTTGTCTCGACTGTAGAGGTGTGGAGTCCCTATGCGATGGCCAATATTTATTAATGACATCCCGAGGTTTCTAAAGAGAGCGCTCTGCCGTAGACCATTAGAACCTAATCTATTCCAAAATGTCAGATGCAGTTAAGCAAGAGCTATCTCGATTGCACTGAGACTTTCCTCATTAGTTCAGACTCTGATTAGAAGACTGATTAAAGGCTTTCTCTTTGTAAAGGTTCACTCTTTATCTCTGCAGATATCGTTACCATGTAAGACGTGGTAGAGCTTAAGGCTCACCAAGTGCTACAACTGAAAAGTATTTGTGTGTGCGTGCACGGTCACTCATGCCATACAGGGCACACGCGTGTGCTTTAAAATGCTCTTAATTAGTAACATGAAAAATGTTAATTTCTGAATATGAATAGGATTGAATATTGTTGCACCTTTCCAACTATTCAGCTGGTGTTATTAGTATGCACTTGCATAAGAGGTCAAATTTTCGTATCACATGTAAAGCTGTAGGATTAAGATTTTAACAGTAATTTGGGTGTTGCTGGGATACAAGGTATTTTGTGCGGAATACTTGATATCTGAGATCATTACCACCAGCCAAATTGCTTCCTGTGATTTAAACATTGCTCTTGCTATTCGCTCTAAGTTACATGGTTGTGATAGTGCTGAAATATTCTAGTCTTCTCTTAATGTTTTACCTAAAAATAGCATTAAACTTTGACATTTGTCTTTATATTTCTTGTGATGTACAGCGAAGGTTGCAATTTCATGTATAAGCTCTTAGAAGAAAGTTTTGTTGATTCGTTATATGTTTGTATAGTGCTTAGCACAATAGGGATGAGGTATTTGGATATTTCTGGTGCCTAGATAATAAGCTGGCATATCAAGAAATAAAAACATCCATGAGGCGACTGTCAAGGCTTCCAAATGATTTTGCAAGATATAATTCTTAAAAAAAGTTGTAGCTTTCAACTTCTGTTCTGGAGTATTTTGTAGTTAACTGCCTTGTGCATGAATCATTTTATAAACACCTTGTAGGCTATTGCGAAATAAAGCAGAAAATAAAGGCAGTTTTAAGAAATTGTATGGAAATCATTGTTCTTATAAGAGGGATTTGATTGTTGTTTCCAGTCTGGTCAGATTAATAATAACTAAGCATTGCTGCCAGTTGATGGCTTGAGTCTGCATGCTTGTATGTGAAAGGGAGAACATGATATTGAGTGGTCATATTGGTCCAGTTCTCACTCAAAAGATAGTTTGTTTAATTATTGACAAACTTTAACAGGGAGGCTATGCTCTGGAGGGCAGTAAGCGTTAATATACTTGCTTCTGAAGTTACCTTGTAGACCTTGGGGGAATGTTGACCCTTTATGTGCCAAAGTCAATCTCAATCTTGTTCAACTACAAAAAAATAAATCTAGCTATTTCATTGCACATACCCCGTAGGGTGTACCTTGTGTTATAGCCGAATGGCTAGAAGTCTTGATTTTGCTTTTTTGTGAGCGTCCCTTGCATAAATAACTGAAGTTGCCCTTAGGGCTCATAGGTTTGATGAATTCTGGAAAACCTTTAAGGCTGATCATTTTTGGAGTAGGTTTAACAGAGCTGCTGAAGATGGTAGCAAGACTTCTAGTGAGCTGTCACAGTAACAGCATGTCACAGAATTAAGACAAACCTAGATCTTTCTACTGTGGAGTTGTCTGCTGACTAACTTCTAATTAGCTTTGCCAGATTTATCACAGACTTGCTGTTTGCTGTCAGATCTCCTGCAAAAGTGATGCAGTTGCTTGTCAAAGGTTCTGGTTTCTCTCTATTTCAGTGGTGTTGACCATTTAATTAAACCCAAATTTTCTGAATTCCAGCCCAGTGTTTTTATGCCTTGCTCTGCGTGACTTTCTATAAATCTGTTAACTTCATCTCACATATAAAAGAGGAAGAAAAATTCTCAGTCCTCCACCCATAACAGCCGTGCACACACACCCCCCAAATCCCACCAAAGGCAGGCACACAATTTGCGAATGCTGTATACCATTTCCCTCTTCCAAAATCTTCAGACTGTGTTTACCCTTCTTGAATGGAACAAAATAAATAATAGTGTGGATAGCTGACCAAGAAAAGGAAAGCCTTAAGGGCTGTGACCACAGTTTGTTAAGATGCTCTGCCACAGACTTGAGGGGAAATAGTTGTGTTGTTACTTATTCCCCAATTAAAAGTTGAATTCTTCCCTCCAATACTGTTTTTCAGGAAACGTGTACTCTCTGCAGCCAGAGTTTTTTCAGAACACCTGCAAGTGTTGATGGCTGGCTAGGCTTGGGAGTGTTTCTGAACATCAGGTCTGGCAGTCTCGGTCTAGTGGTAGGTGTGTCAGCTGGATCCTGCAGAGCTTTTGCTAGTGGCAGACTCTGCAAGGCAGTATCTCTGCTTTTTCCTCCACACCTTCCCAGACCCTCAGGGTGTGCTTCCAAAATGTATTTGGCAAGCATCAACCCACGCCTCATTTAAATCTTAAGGCCCAACCTACTGCAATATTATCACCAGAAAGTAAGTGCAGAGATGCTCTGGCAAACAAGGAAATGTTGACGTTGTCAAATCACTGTGAAGCAGATCCTTGGCTTTACTCTGCTGCTTTTGCCTTAGAATAAGAAATTACACGTCTAGTTAAATTCATCCCTTTAACTGGTCTTCAAGGTTGGTTGATTCCTAAGAGATACCTTCAGTGTTTGAAAATCCCTGACTGAAGTGCTATAAAGTCAAGATAGGAGCTTCCTGGTCTCCTCCCCAAAGACTAAGGGATTTAGTTAGAGATACTGAGACATTGCCAAAATCCTCAGCTGCCCTGGCTCACTTGAAATTGCTGGGCAGCAGCAAATGATTAAGGTGTGCAGGCCATGATTAAGTGACTTAATTCCAGGTTCAAGGAACTATAAAGGTGGCAACAAATCATAGCTGTGCATGACTGTCACATGAGAAACTGGGTGCAGCTCACCATCAGGCACGCTGCAGTGCTTATAAGCTATATAATCTATATAATCTCTGTCAGCTCAGGCCATGTCAGTGCCCTCACTCTGGTCTGTACCTAGTTCATGAAGTAGAGTGCAGGTGAAGAGAAAAGATTTTTGTCTTTGTTCTCTCCTTTAGACACTGTTGGCGACACATAGCCTGGTGTAATGTCTTCTGCTCTCTGATATTTAGCGTGGAGACAGAGTCATAGGGAAGCAAAGTGAACAACCGCTAGAAAACGGTTGGGGGAAAAAAACACCCTGTGGTTGGTTTTTAAACTGTTTGGTCAGTTCTGAGGTGTCTCCCAATGTAGCAGCAAGCTGTACGTAAGCATTTGTCAGGGTATGAAAATATATGATGTTGGATGAGGATCCTTGCTACCTGATACTCAGCTTACTAATACCCTGTGTCATCAGGAAAGAGGCCAGCATGGCTCACTTAATTTGAGAATTTACTATCATAGACATCTGTGAATGTCTCATTGGGTGTATATATAGCACAGATCAAGATGTAGGATGTTGGGGAAAAAAAAAATCTTGCCATGAGTTTAGAATGAACTCATTATATCACTGATGGTGGAGCCAAGAACAAGTTAAGCAAAATCTTCCCAGACAAATGTTAGTAGCAGCTTTACAATATCTCACACCATCAGAGATTACTGGATAAGTCTCATCCTCTTAAAAAGCCTTATTGTGCTTTTTACCTTTTTTTTTTCTGAAGTGGAGTTGCTGCAATGCAGAAAAAAAAATCATGTCATTGGCATGGGTGTAGCTTATTAGTTTTAATGGAAATGAGTTATGCAGAATACAAAATGCTATTATGTAATTGCTTTGAATATTATACCATGACTTGAGAAATATGGGAGCCAGTGTGATGAGTATCATGTGGGATGGCTGATATTTTCCTTTCCAATCCAAGGGGAAAAAAGCACACCTTGGCTAGTTAGCGTGAAAACTTTTTCCACTTGAATAAAAGTAGAGAAGGTTTGTTTCTTGTCAGGGTTTGTAGACACGAAATCACACATGAACTGACTCTGTTGATGCTGATGGCAAAATTCCAGCAGACTTTGAAAGTCAAAATCCAGCTCCATGTGGGCTTCAAAGAAAGCAACGTGTTTGAGAAATAACTCGCCCTTTGTGGAGTCATAGTGAACATGCTGGCACCATTTAAAACCTCAGAACACGTACAAATTTAATCACGACAAATCAACTATAGCTGATAATTTTCAAAGGAAAGAAGGGGAAATAATGCTAAAGAATATGCTTGAATATCAGGTTAATTTTTTTAGCAGCTTGTTAACATCAGTGAACAGCAGTAGTCATTTTGAGGCTTCATGGAGTCTCTGTGTACTTAATATCTAGAAGAAGAGATCGAGGGGCTTCATGTAACCTGTCGGTTCATACCTGCTTTCTTCTGTATGCCAAGATGGCTCTTGTCAAGTCTTGGAGAGTCTGCAACTCCATCTTCTATGCCTGTGACCCTGCAGACCCATTCTCCTACCTCCTCTTTTTTTTTTCCTTTTCACAAAGGCTCGACAAGATTCTCAGAGCACACCCATTCTTGCACTGTAGGTTCTTGGAAGGAACGGACCCAAGCAGTCCTTGGTAATGTGCTTTAGCTATGAAGTCTTGCTAAAATGGGAGTAACTTTCATGAGTTTTCCAGTTAAAATAATTCTAAATTGAAGAAGAAAAAAAGGAGGGTAGACATCGGAGAGGAATAAGTAAAACAAAACCTTTAATCAATTTGGAGTTTGTCAACTTGTGGCTTACTAACTACACAGGAAATTATTCTTTCCTTACGTGCTTTCACCATTGTGGCTTTATCTGCTGTCATCAGCAAATCTATCAAATGAAACTCTGCTGGTTGTACCTAAGAATTACTGCACAGCACAGCTAGGACCTGAGCTGCGGTGTTCTCCAATAGATCGCCTACAGCAGGAAGTATTCAAAAGCCAGAGTTCAGGTTGTGAATTCACTATCAAGATTTTGCCCACTTTAAATCTAGGAACACACACCGTGACTTTAGTGGGTGCTTTAATTGGCTTCTTCTCAACTGTGAGAGGATTTTATGGATTATGTCCGGACAAGTCCTACCCCGGATGAAGATGTGCTAAGCATTTGCTGAAGGCAGCAGATGTGTTGGGCAGCGACTCTGAGCATGCAGCATACTTTGCCTAAAAACAGAGCAACGTAAAGCTGGGCTGCTGCTGCCACTAGAAGGGTGGACTTTCGTTTGACAGTGGCAGTTGTAGCTTTTATCCCTCCTTTTATTGTAGTGACAGCAGGAGCAACAAGCCTGTGTCTCTAGAGCTTGCTCTTCCCATCTCTGCCCTTTTCTGATGCATCTCCCCTTTCTGCGACCACAGCAGCCCTTCAGCCCTGGGAGCAATTGGTTTTGCTCACAGTGCAGAGGAGCAGGTAGAACAGATCTGGGGTCAGGCTTCTGCCTCTTAAATGGGCATTCTTTGTACACCTGTAAAGTTCTGCAGGGATACTTCACAGTCTCTACTTGAGGTCCAGTGTCTGATGTGTGTCCAACAAAGGAAGCTAGAGTTTGAGGGAAACTTCAGGTTTCTTAAAGAGTCCTCATATTGAAACCATTTTGCAGCAAGTCCCTCTTCATTGTGTAATTAATCTCGTCTCAGCTACTAGTTCTATATAGCAACCATCTGCATGTGACAAAGATGTCTGTTAATAAACTTACGTTAATAAACTTACGTGCTAGAGCCATATTCATTGTAGTTTGCTTCACGCTGGTTTCTGAAGACCCTGGGTCACAGACTGGAGTACTTGCATTGGCGTGTTGCATCTCATCCGTGACCCGCTACGAACTGTGAAACATTTTATTTTTTCTTAATTGGGAAATAAATGAATTTGAAATGTAGTAATACAGGGATCAAGTGCCTTAGGAATAAAAAGCAATTGTAGCTTGATATCTGCTTCAGTTTAAAATGGTTTTCACTTTGTCTTTTCTCCTTGTATAATTATCTCTTTAGAAAGGATCCGGCGCTTTGAACAGAAACATAGCCCCGGCCTCAGGTGGGACAGATGGTTGCTCCACTATAGAAGTAGTAGCTGTGTTTCTCTAGCATTTGGATTAGTTCACAGCTATTTTATGCTCTGTCCTCTGTGAATAGATAAATCTGGCCCATCCTAGCTCAAGAAATTTTCCCTTTCCTCACACAAGCCCTGAAGTCAGCAGCAGCTGAGAGATTAATTACACAATGAAGAGGGACTTGCTGCAAAATGGTTTTAATACAAGGACTCTTTAAGAAACCTGGGGTTTCCCTCAAACTCTAGTTTCCTTTGTTGGAAGAAAGGCATCAACAGACATGCATCTCAAACAGATTGTACCATTTTAGCTGAGTCTGTCAGGGTTTAGGGTCAGGGCAGCCCCAAAACCTGTAACAGATGTTCTCTCTCCTCCCTCCCTAAAGGGAAAGAGAAAAGGAATAAGGAAGAAAAACTTATTGATTAGAAAAGGAAGCTAGAACAGCTTTAATGAAAAAGGAATATATACAAATATACACCCAGTATCGAACCCAAACGCCCCTGATGGCCAGTACGTCACCGTCACCACTGATGTTGTGGAGCAGGCACTGGGAAAGGCCCAGACAGGGCCCAGCAGCGGATGGGAACCGAGTTCAGGAGCTGGATCCTGGTACTGGATTCAGGAACACTCCGATCAGGATCGAAGGCAGAACGGACGGAGTCCTCTTTGGATTCCAGCCATTGAAGGAATGAGGAAGAATCCGAGCAAGGACCCAGAGCAAGAGCCCTTGAGCCGAGAGCAACTGAGCAAGGGCCCCCAGCAGCCGAATATGGTGTCTATGGGATGGAATACCCCCTGGGTCAGTTTAAGGGCACCCATCTGTCTGCTCCTCCCTGCAGGTGCGGCTTTTACTTTCTGCACTCCCCAGTGTGGTACACAGGATCTAGCAGTGGCCTTGGTCTGCACACCAGTCCCTGGTACTGACTCTAAACATCGGGCGTTACCACGTCAGAAGCAGCACTGCCTGTGAAAACAGGCTGCTCATTTCAGAAAGTGCAGTTAGTTAAAGGAACTGAGCTGAAAACTAAAAATCACTGAGCAGAATTGTTCTGTTCTATCTCAAACCAGGACACTGAGTGAGTCCATCTCAGCCTGACATGCACTCAGAGGACTGTAATATAAGCAACAGTGTTTCTCTAGGGAAGCTCTGGTTTATTTAACGCAACTAATAAGACAAATTATTCTCATAATTTGGATGTTCACATACTTTCTTTAATGTGAAGTTAGAGTGTCATGTTCTGTCTCTCAACAACCAAAAACTACATTTTAGAGTAGTTATTCTGCTAGCCGTGCTTAGCAGGGTGAACTGTCCTGATTCTTATGGGAGGTACAGCAGATATTCAAGATCGGCCTCAAGGCTCGATGAAAAATATACAAAGCCGATGCTTTCTTCCTAGCCCTTCTGATTCTAGCAGAACTTCAGTGCTAAAGCTGAGGGAATTTTGGGGTAAATTTTGATCTGCATCCTGAAGGTTTTAGTTTTTCAGTGTGACTGGATCAAAATATGAGTCTTTGAGAAATAATTTGAGGATCCACTGAGTCATCTTAGGAACTCTGTGCAGGGTGCTGTTGGTGTGAACTCTCAGGGAAAAGCTGCCTTTGGCTGTGGCACTAATGTATTCACTTTTCAGCACAACACTGCAGTGCGTCATATAAATGAGTCTGTTCTTTTAGAGGCTGTGAAACTCTGATGGAATGTGTTATCCAAACAAAGTATTATTTTAAATCAGTATAACAGATGTAGGCTCAAAAGAAGCACACACAAATCCTAGAACTAGAAGGTTTACTTATTCATCTGACATTTAACAACAAAGACCATGATTTTGCCTTTGGAAATCTATTATTTTTTGTGTTTTGACTTCCCAAACAACGCTTTTAAGATTCTCCAGTTCTAGCTACAGCAGACATGTACATCTCTTATTATATTATGCCATTGGTTATTATAGTATTTTGATTTTATTGCAAAGAAGATACTGTAATATAATTTGTCATTAAAAGGATTATTTCAACATCAGTATCTCACATCTTGCCCCTAGAGCTGCAAACTTACTCTCAGAGCACTCAGCCAGATTCTTTGTTCAGAAATGCACTAATTCATAACTCTGTGCCTTCTGCAACTCCAAATAGCAGAAAAGCCGGACTAGCGTCCTGGGTTCTTGAAAAGTATGAGGGGAAATTTGGTGCAGTTGGTTACTTTTTACTCTGTCTATCCCGTCCCCTTGTCGGTCTCTTTGTTGTGGTTGCTTTGCAACATCTTGGGATCTGTGAACCACCACCACCACCTTTATTGTGATCAGGGATTGTTTCTCTGTCGCTATGGTGGGAAACAGAAATTAGGATCCTCACATCAGCTAGAGAGAGCAAAAGTAAGCACAGAAATACTTCAAGAGCAAGGTTCAGATTTAAAGGATGGACTGCCCTGCAATAAATACCCCAAGGTGACAGAATAAGATTATTGTTTCCAAGCTGCTTTGCTTTAGTTTAGTTTAGAGGTTTTGTTATTGTATTTTATTTATGGCACCCTTCAAATTCCATTATTAGCTGAGGATGGATAAAAGCAGTGTTATTAGGACTGGAAGAGACTAGTTTTGGGGACTGTTTTGTAGAACACTCATCCTTTATGGGTTTGTTTAGGTCTTTATGTAACCTGAATAGCTTTTTTCTCTGGTTCTTCAACTGTTTCTTGCAGAGACTTAGTGTGGGAATGTTTCGCCCTTCCTAGGTAACTGTGGAGGAAGGTCAGAGTCTCAGCCTCTCAGTCGTGTTCCTAACTCCCATGGTGGAGTTCCTGCTCCTTAGCCCCCAAACCAGCGCTGGGATGGTAGCACCTAATCTGGTATTTCCTTCCTCCAGTGCTCAGGTGTGCAGTTTGCTGTCCTTTTTATACTTCGTCCAAAGATATAGGCATTTCTTTTTTTAATTTTCTCTCTAAGCTGCACAACTTGCTTTGAGAATTTGTGTAGGAAGAACAAGGGCGGGGAGCTGTTGCTGAGCGCAGGCTTGCGCCGCTTGCCGAAGCGGGATGAGAAGAGCCTGTGAGCAGGGCTGCCTGGCCTGGAAACCGGCACAGTCTGTCAACTGCGCTTCAGCGTCGTCTTGTGGAAGTGCCCCCTGCTGCCAGGTACAAAGACTTACAGCACATTGCAACACTGCCAACTTTTAACTTGATTTTATACAGTGCCTTTCACTCTACATGTGCTCAAAGTGCTTTACAAACAGCAATAGAAAAATGTACAATACAAATATGTCTTCAAACAGAGAAGCTGCTTTTTTCAGTTGGCAAAAATGACACTTTCCATAACAGAACAGCGATAGAAATAAGCCTGTACTGGTAGAGCTATTCTAAGTTCTCCCCAGCTTAGGATAATTTTCTTCTAAGCGTGATTGCTCTTCATGACTTTACAATGAATTGAACCACACATAAATTAAGAAAATAGATATTTCGGTGAGAATATCAATCTAAATTTACTCCCAAAGCGTGTTCTTGATACTCTGCTTTGCATTTCTTTAGAAATCCTTGTCGAACACTGCGCCACATAGCTTTTAAGCAGTGCTTATATTACATTAATGTTGTTGGAAGGCTGTAGTGGCAACTGGGTTTTATGATAATCAGTTTTATTGGTAAGTGCTATTAGTTTATATAATAGAAGGATATATGTGTTACAACTGAAAACCCAGCACTCTTGAGTGCTACATCAGATCTGGTTTAAATGCCATTAAAATAAACGTGTGTAAAGTCAGATTAGGTATTAGTGAAATAAACTCCAAATATGTAGGTATGGAACAGCTATGGAAAACATGCATTTCCAGCGAGTATCAGAGCGTATCTCATTGAGATTGCAGTTGTAATGAGAGGTTCGCTTGGGGAAAAAATAAGGAGTTAAACTATGACCAGATGCCGATCTGAATGTAGGTCGTCTTGAGAGCAAAGGAGGCACAAAGTTGAGCAAGGAAAATGGGGACAGAGTCTGAGGAAGGAAATAGAAAATCTCTTGCCAGTGCCAAGGAAGAGAGTATGGGGAGCCCCAGGGATGCTGGGCATGGAGGAAGGGAAAAGGAAGCACTCTGAGCGATGAGTAGGTACTAATCTGAAGAGGATATGGGCTACAGGGAGAGAGTGAGGAAGAACTTGGCTCTGGACTGGGTACAGAGTCTGAGGATTGAGCGCAGAGACTCTGTGCCATGTTTTGGGACAGAGTCCAGTTGTTCAGGGCAGCTTTCAGCTCCCTCAGTCCAGGAAGTTTTCATTCCTTTTCCCACTGTCTTCTGCTTCTTAGCTGTGCATCTTCCACTTGCTGTGACAAAGGACGTATCAGAGTCCTACAGGACTTTTGTCCCGGGGCAGGTGTAATCTTTGCATTTAGGTTTGGATCCTCAGAGTGGAGAGAACACTCAATTATGTCAACTGAGAGTTGTATCTTGATGCATATGGGAAGGAGGGAAATACATTTTGGAAATGGGGTAATTACATCTTGCACTTCATATTTCTTCAAGGCTTCAGTTTGTAAATTCGATGAAGTTCCTCTAACGTAGCAGCACAAGAGTGTAAGTGTAAGGAATACAGATGTTTTGGTGTGATTATCTTTGGTGAGGAGCTGAGCAACATACTGTGAGAGGGAAAAAGCAATAGGCAGTGATAAATACCACTCTCCAGCATGGTAACTCCAGTACATCTATACCTCTTTGTAGTGCAGAGACTGGATTATTAGCTTCTGTAACAAAACCATCTTGCACTGCAGTCGTTTGTTCTTTCAAACTGAGCAGGATCACGTCTGTGTGGGATCTTTGACGGGAGCTCCACAGAGGTCACTGACATGCCATGAAGCCATGTTTGTTCAGTAAGCGACGCTTTCATCCTGATGTCCCACTAAAGCAGCACGCTAGAACGGCTTCCTTTGCCACTGTGCAGTATCTTCTTGCGCGTATGTATGTTTTAGGCTCAAAATGCATACACTGGTTTTTATTGTTAAAGATTTTATATGGAACTGGTTAGAAATCTGGGCTGTTAGCCCTCATACGTTGCCGAAGTTGTGTTTAGATAACGCTGCTTTGCCTCTAGAAATCTCTTCCTGTTCTTCATTTATTCACTGCTAACCTAAACTGAGCTGCAGTGTTGGTTTTCCCCAATTTATAAGGGTTACACAAAAACTTCTGGAAAGAGGCAGTTGTGTCCTGCCTGAGACAGGGGAGGGCTCTGCAGTGGGAGCAACTGCAGCAAACCTGACATGTGCCTATCTGCAGATTAAACCCAGACGTTAAATTGTAAGCAGGCAGACAGCCCCTCTTCACAGCGACATGGTAACTAACGTGAGATATCAGAGCCAAACCCACAGCAGGCCCACGGACTCCCAAGTAAATCACTGCAGAATCCAGGGAGACAGAAGTGCTCTGTACGAACGCGTGGTGCATTTTTCAGCATTGTAGTTTGCCATATATGTGTGTGTGTTCTCCCAGCCCTCAGCTATGCAACACAGCTGTGGAATAGCTGTTAGCTGGGACCCTAAGGGGCTCTGGAAGGATGAACCGTAAGTGTCATCTCAACAGTAAGGTGCCATGCCTGTCTGGAGGGTCAGTGGACACAACGGGAGCCCAGTTCTCCATCATCACCAAGCTGGGCAGGAATCGGCAGGAGCCACAGGGAGATTTTTAAATCAGCTTTGCGCTACACCCACTCTTGCCAATCCCCTAGAATATATTTGAGGGGCCCAAGGTTTATTGTCCCTTATGTTCAGATTGTTAGGACTCACACTGGGACTTTATGGCCACTTAAGCATTATAATGGTATTGCTATGTCCTTTTCCCCCAGGCCTTCTGCACTGTAGGAGAGGCATAAAAAGACAGTAGTACACTGGACCCCAACTCAGCGCTCAGTAGATGGCTGGCATTACCACAAGATATAAAAAGGCTGAAATGGAGACTGACAGGTAGAGTTCAGTGTAACACTGCCAGCAACACGGTACTTGCTCAACACAGTTACCAACTCTGGGGAATCAAAGCAGTTACTCAGCCAGTGCTGGCTACGTGGGAATGGAGGGGCTTACGCTCATGCTGTGGAGCGGGAACAGCTTTTCATACTTAGGATCCTGCACTGGATTTGAACTAGAAGCCCAAAGATGAAAGTGTTTAAAGACTAGTCATTGTCCTGCAAGAACTACCCAGGCTTCCACATGTTACTGCTTCAAAACAGAGCAGGCAGGCTCTTGTGTTCAAAAAAAGTTTTGGTTACAGCCCCTTGTTAGTTTAATTTTAGTTCTTATGAATTGACATATGGCAGGCATGATTTTTAATTACAGCTTTAGCTGCATTTTACTGGTAGGCTTGCAGAGCGCTGTGGAATTTACATTAGGAAAAAAATGCTCTTTCGGTAGAGTACAAGGCTGTTTAGTAATCAGAGTGGAAAGTTAACTTTGAAACAAATTGGCAACTGATCAGATAAAATTCAAATCGGTAACATTTGTGTTGGAAACCAACTCAGATCTGGGAAAAGTGGAATCTAAGCTATTCTGTTTCTCTTGCAGAGGAACTGACTGGTGAACACACTGTGCGCATCAAACTTCATGTGTAATGCCCCCTGCAAAACCAAAATTAATACTTTCACGGGGTTATCTGAGCATTTATCTGATTCCTTTCCACCTTAGTGTAAAACTAAGTGTTACTTTGAAGGGAAGTTTCCTTACATACTTTACAAAACAAACAAACCTCCTTTGCCAGTCAAAAACTAAAGGTCAAAAGTTTCCCCCCTTTGTTTTTCTTTCAGATCAGCAGGGTCTAATAGAGAGATATCGAAAGATGCTTTGCTCCTCTGGGCTTATAACAGATTCCCATCTTCCCAGTTCATTGTGTGAACTCTTTTGAGTACTGAAAGAGTTAATGCTGTGTTCAGGCCTCAAGCAGCAAATGCATTTAAAGCTCAGTCCAGCACTCACATGGTTTGTATTCTTGCGCTGCTGGAGTGGTGTGTTCATGGCATCTGGTTCCCTGGCAACAGCTTTCATTGGCTCAATCAAAGCCTTTTCTTCCTAAGAAAGCTCCCACTGTGACACCCTACCACCACCACTAATCACCATCTTAACCGAGTGTTTAAGATGCAGCTGGTATGAAAAATAGTGCTTGTGCATGTGAGAAGATTAAGAGGCTACCTTGTGTAGTACACCTGCCCTGGAGAGTGCTCTCACTCCTTGGTGTTGGGCATACTGGAGGGTGTCTGCTTTCCCACTGGAAGAGATGAGGCATCAGTACATGAAGAGTCTGCTTAGAGATAATCTTTTGTTAGGCAGAAATCCATAAACCTTTGTGTCTTTTGAATAGTCATTTCCTCTTTGCAGCTGAGATGGCGTTTGGGCCTCTGTGCTATTGACAAGGGGCAGAAGTGGGATGTAGAGGGTGTACAATAAAATCCATATTGTTGAAGCTGTCTCCCCTGACAAGAAGGAAGCAGGAAAAAGTCTCCCAACATGTGAACAGGAGAACAATGGGAGCAAAGAATTCACGTTAAGCCTCCTCAAGGGTTACATATGTTGGGATTTCTGGAGATTCAGAGTTTGCGTAGAAGTTGAGAAAGCCTCTAGCAATCACGCCTGCCTGTGTCTGGCAAATTTTGGCGTACAGTGATCGGCAAGCTTGGGCATTAGCATGCCCTGCGTCATGCTTCCACTGTTAGAAATGTTGTCCTTTGGAATTACTGAAGCTCTCATTGACTTGGCCGCTGACAGAAAATCTTCCCTTACTTTCCTAGTTTTGGCAATTATCTTGGAGGATGCTCCGTAACCGTCAGAGACCGTCGCACTCCACAGAAATGATGCAGCCAGAGGAGAGACAGAGCTGAGGGCAAGCACAAGGAGAGACAGCGAGTGCATTGTAATCTGTGTGCTTCAGTGCTTGCTTGTTTACCAGGCAAAGCACACAGGCCAGATAACCCCCTCCTTTGCTTATCTCTGTGCTGTGAGGCAGGAGAATGACCATGGATTTAAGAATGTGGGCTGGAGAGCACGCAACATCTTCAGCAGCATGGCTGTAGTCATGAAATATCCTGCTAGGGAATATTAGACTTAATTTGTGCCTACTTTGGTTAGGTTTTAAGACAAACTGCCTTCTCCTGATAGAGCTCTTCCCTGAGCTCTTCCCTTGTTTTAAAACGGTAAGTGAATAGATCCCTTTGAAGCTGGGCAGAGGGGAGAAGGAAACCTTGTTTTGTGGGACACTGCAGCTGTATTTGGCATAGAGAGCCTAAGGCAATCTGCGCGTGAGAAAGAAGACAGGGAGCACAGTCTTGTGGTTAAGCTACTATATTGAGACTTGGAATTTGGGTGTAGCTTCCACCTCAATGTGGCCTTGGGAAGGTCTGGACGTAGGCAAAATAGGCAATTAACAAGGGCAGCCAAACCAGAAATGAAGCTGTGGTGACTCCTTTGGCTGTGGCGGAGCCCAGGGAAGCTGTCTTGGTAGCTGCTGCTGCTGCTGCCAGGGCTGAGCAGAGCCGGCAGGGTAGCAGCTGGCTACTGCTGCCCTTTGGTCTTTTCAGGGGCAGCTGGAACAGCAACTGCACCTTGGCAAGGTGCCGTCCCCAGCTCTCACTGCCATCTCTGCCCTAGCCTTTCCCGGCGGCCGAAACGCCTTGACATGATGTAACGGTGTAAGAGCTGAACCGCAGTGATTTGCACCAAAGGAGGACATACCTAAGCCCATAGTCATTCTTCAACACTGACTAATAAAAAATGTCAGGGAAGGACAATAAGAACGGGGCAAACCTAAGGTGCGTCTTCTCCAAAAGTCACTCTGCAACTCTGTCAGTTAGCTTAGTGGGTTTCTGAGCCAGCTCTGGGTCTTTGTATTAATAGACTTTCCGAGATTGTTTTCTGGGATTGTTTCTGGGTGCTTTGTGAGCCCAACACTGGGCTGGCACTAGCCCCTTATGCTAGGACAACAAAACTCAGTTTTGCCCACACAGAGAAGAAGCCTGGAGCTTGTTCCATTTTGACTTCCAAGTGTCCAGTTCACCCTTTCAGTCCAGCTTGCAGGGTCTTTGCTTGGAGTGCAGCCTTTGTCGGCTCTGCTGCAGCCAGGAGCATCCTGGCTCCCCCCGATACCACAGTACTGCGAGCATGGGACTGGAACGCGGTAACGTTGTACAGACACAGCTATGGCACCAACAGGGTACAAAAGCTGCACAACTTGCAAAGTGGGAATAATTCTCCCTTCAGAAGGCTCTTACAAAGATCAGTCCTTAATATATGCTTAATAGCAGCATGGCTAAAAGACACCCTTAAAACAAAGTTATTTTTAAACATAAAATTATATTAAAGGAAGAAATTCAAAAGCTAAAATCAGAAATGGCAGCAGCAAAGAATGGTATTCTGAATATGGTAGGTCTGTTTTCTTCAGTCACTTGTAATGGTTAATTAAATTAATTTAAACATCTTATCACCCATTCAGTGAAAAAGGAGCCCATGGCAGGTACTAGAACTGTAAAACCAACCTGTTTTGAACATTAAATGTCCGATTTGGTAAATTTGCTTTAGTGGTTGAGTGTGGGGAGTGTTGTTGCTTTCCCTCTGGAATGTTTCAGAGGACCAGGGAAGAGCAGGAGCACGCACATGTGTGAGGAGCTACACTTTTTCTGCTGCACTGACAATCTTGACCTTTTGACTGATGTTTGGGTCTCAAAGCAGGCAATGAAAATGTGACTTCAGAGAGGTAATTGGTAGATGTCACCGCTCCAGTGAAAATCAGATTTGCTTTGGTTTAGGTGTGATTTCGGAAAACATTCTTTATTTGCACGCTGGTTTACCGTGAACTTGGGAACAAAGCGGTTTGGGGAATTACCTGCGGATATAAAAGGACAAGGAACTTTGACTGTTTAGGGTTTTCAAAAGCTTCCACTGGCCACGCAGATGAATAGCTGAAAATACATAAGCCTGGCAAAGCACAGAAGCAGTGAGACCAGTGTGCTGTCTCAGCCATCTTCTTTACATAACTAAGCAGGTACCTCTGTGAAGAAATCCGAGGCCTTTCCTTTCACATAGAAGGACTTGCATCTAAGATAGAAGGTTCTTGATTTGTGGGTTGAAGGTGTTCAAGTGTACGGGGGACACTCCTGCTCTGTAGATGATGATTGAAAGGTGGAGAATATTTTGTTCCCTAATCCACTGGGTAAAATTACTTCTAATGTAGAATTGTGTTATTTAATTTCCAACTTTTTAGATTATCTAAGTGCTTTCAAGAAGTCAGAGTAATCGTTGCTCTGTGCCTTCTAATCACAGTCTGTACAGATGTGCCTCTAATTAGATGATCTCATTGTCTAGTGGACAAACGACACAACTTTTTTCTTTCCAAGAAGAGATCATTTGGTACGTGTGAGGCGCACACACAACTGCAAACCTTTGAGAAAGGATGTAAATGGTGGCCCTCTACACAGGACTGAATTTCACCCTAAGTAAACCTAGAGCAGGGTCATATAATATATTGGTCTGTAGTCACCGTAATAGATTTATGTTATGTCAGTGAATGGGGCTATGTCTCTGGCACTGCTGCCTAACCTTTAGCAGAAGTCGGGTGGTGTGAATAAAGGCCAGGGGCCTGTTGTAAAAATGATGATTTAGGTGGTTGATTTGGACTCCAGAGATCTGGTCATTTTTCCTGCCTCTTTTCTACTTTTCTTTAGAAAGTAACTCAATCTTACTCTCTAAATTAGGGATAATATTTCCTCACCCCACAGGGACGTTTTGGGAATAAATGTGTTAACTAGGACAAAGCATTCGGAGCTCTGGGGCTGAAGAGCAACGAAAAAGCAGCATAGAATGGAAAAGTATCATTGTTCGTGTAGTGTTGCGACGGTTTGTAGTGGATGAAGCCGGAACCCCGCACTGAAGAGCCGAGATTAAAAAGAATATTGAAGAGCTGCTTTGTATGCAGAGCACTGTCAGTCCTGTGCCTGGAGTGAAGCAGAGGCTTGCCAAAAAAATGAATGTGGGGGCAGTACCTGGTCAGAGATTGAAACAGTATGTTATACCGTACAACCCGCAGGCAGAAGGAAGGTTACATTAGGCAACCTTTGCTTTGCTGTTTCGTGATATTTGAGAGCTTTGCTTTTCAGCCTTTGATTGTTTTGTTCTAAACAAGGTCGTTTTTAGCATGGAACTGATGATATAGATCTCACAGTGCACCTGGAGCTTTACAGGAAAGTGCGCAGATAAGGCCTCAGCCCCTTAGATCTTACAAACTGGGGCCTTTTTCTTCTCTCAAGGACCTCGTTATATTAAGTAATGTAAGGAATTCTGGTTTTACAGCAGTGACCCATAATTCAGCATTGGGTTAGGCATCAATCTGCAATATACTTCCATGGAGTTTCAAATTGCAGAAATGTAGGTTTGGGTGGGGGTTGTGTTTTGGTTTGTTTTTTTTCTTTTTGTCTTCTTTGCATGCCTTAGTCCTGTACCACCTTTTACCCAGGAGGAATTATATGACCTTTTCACTGACTGGAATCTGACAAATTAGCAATCAGCAGAAAGAGGAGTTACCAGCCCTACTTCTAAAACTGCTAGCATGTGTCTTTGTAGGCTCAGTGACATTTCTACACTGTATCCTGGTAGTGAAGCAAAATCAATTTCCTTCCCTATCCTTGGGCAAAGATTGGTGAATTAAATGTAGTTACAGAAAACACATACTTTTTTTTTTTTTTAAGGAAGATTTTGCATTATCTGAAACCTCTTCCCTTTTAGACACTCTTTGGGTGCTTGGATTTTTTTCAATTTTAAAATATTTCCTCTCCAGAATATCCAGCTGGCTGGAAATAAAACGTATTTCAGCCCCACCAGTATTATTTATGAGCACATCATCAGCTTTGCAGAGGAATACTTAATAAGCCCACTAGCACTGGAGAATGGCTGAGCCCTGCCTCGATGCTCGGCAGCGTACAGACAAGGCAGGAGACGTGGTGGGGCTGAAGCCGGCCACATTGCAGATGGGAGGCTGCAGTGGGGAATGAACTCGGTGGCCTCCGGAACTGGAGATCGTGCTGGAACTTTTCCACCCAGCATTTTAGAAAACAGCAGGAATCAATGCTTTCACACTAGGAGTCAATTAAAGAAACCCAAATTATTGCCATTTGAATAAACAATTATTTCTTTTTCACCCTCACAGAAGCTTGTTACGATGAACTAAAAGCCAGAACTAATTAAATGATCTGATAGCACAAATCGTATCAGAAGTGTTTCATCTGGTTTAATTAATTCTTGCCAGAAATCACTGCTATTCTTAGCATATGCTGAATGGGATTTTTTATTATTATTAATTTTTTTTAACAGTTTCCATTTATATCTGTTTCCAGTACTGCTGGGAATCTCACTCTCTGCAGATAAAGTGGGAGTGTTTACAGAAGCGCTACTGCCAGGGAGATTTTTAACCCTAGAGACAGACAGTATGGCAAACACCTTGTAGGTCAAGAAAAGGGACACTTACACCTGAACCTAAGAGGACCTTTTTTAACTATAGGATGAGATGCATAAGTTATGTTCTCTCTTCAGTCCACCCTCCTGTTTAACTCTTAATTTGCTGCTGACATATGTTCTGATGAAAATGCAGTGGTTACCACTAGGAAGGAGACAGCTTTAGGACTGTGCAGTCTTCACTAGCGCTTTTTGCCCTGCACACGAAACGCGGCCAGGCTCTGTTGGTTGCCACTAGCCAGCTCTACCAGAGGGCATTTCTTTGTCAAGCAGAACAGGCTTTAGTTATCCTGATTTCCTGAGCCAGTTGGTTGATAATTGCACCCAGGTCTTGGGATCAAGGCCTGAGAGTATTCAGGTCTAAGTGTAGGGTCTGCAGCACTGCAACCTTACCTCTGAGTCAGCAGAGTATTTCTGAGGAACTTGAGGATACTGTTGTTTGTAGGACAGTAGATGGTAATGGAAAGTGTCTTCCTCATGAGATATTTTGGGAGAACCCAAACTGTAAGATTGTATGTGCCTATACTCAGAGACTGGTCTTTAGATCTCTGGGACTGCAGGAGATATGGATTCAAGATTCAGTTTTGTGGTCCACCTCCTGATCTTACACTAGCAGCACATACCTGTGTCCATGCAGAGGTGGGAACAGCCATAAATAGTGTTTAGCTTTGTAGTCTTTGATTTCAGTATATATTTCTCATTTGATACTGCATTCATTGCTCAGCCAGAACTCCAAATCAAGGGGTGGTAAGCGATCACAGAACAAGCCCTCACATGCTGCAGATGTGCTGTAGTTGTAGTACTAGGATTTGCCCTTCAGTTGTAGTGACAGGACGGTACTGTGCAAACTGGCTACAGAAATTCTTGCCAACAGGAGGACAGAGGCTTGCTCTAGGGGCTGCTGCTTCGGATGTTGAGACCAAATATATGAGAATAGCATTACTTTTCATCTGACTTTCAGGAGGACAAATGACAGGCTTTAAAGTTTAAAATAGCACTATTAAAGCAGTATAAAAATGTACATATTCAAGACATGTCACCGAGATGGGACATTGTCACAGAATAATGGGTGCTAGCTACTCGGCATTCAAAGTAGGACAAAAAAAGGAGGAGATGCTAATGGGATTCTCAGTTTCCTAGGGAGCAGAGAATGAGAAATAAATAGAGAAGAGGGACAGTGCAAGGCTTCTGAGTGTATCCCTGCCACGGGAAAGTGTTTAAGCAGGCACAGACAGTGGCCATAGAGAACAAACGCAGAGCAGTGTTTGTGCGTAGCAGAGATGTCACTCTCTCTGCCATCCTGCCAAAGAAAAGCCTTAACTGACACAGCAGCAAAGTTGGCTGTTAGCATCTTACACCTTTCCATCTTGGCAAATGGTGAGTGATAATAAACGTTTTGAAAACCAGGGCCTTAATAGTCTTCCCCATGACCTCGCTGGGGTTTACCCTACCACGGAGGTCAGCTGTGGGAGCTGCCCTGCTCCAGCTGGTAGAGCTTCAGCCGTGGCTGCTTTGTGGCTGTGACGCAAGAGAACTGCTGGGCTTTGACGTGAGGAAAGCCTCGTCTCTCTGGAAGGTGGCTTTCCTCTTTCCCTGCCACCTCTGTTCATGTGAGTCATTCAGTAGTAGTGTGTGTCCTTTCGGTGTTGACTGTGTAAATTGTGATAATAACAGTGCTTAGAGCTCTTCCTCCACAGGGAATTACCAGAAGTGTGCCAGGGTGCCGGCAGGATGGTCTTTGGGCTCAGTGCTAGAGGGTGGAGCAAGTAGTCCTGTGGTGGTCTGCAAGGACAGGAGCTGTAAAGCGAGTAGGTGTTAGTTCTGAGGAAGAGACCAGCTGTCTCTTTGGTAAGGTTGATGTCGACACTCCTCCTGCCCCCAGTCCCTTATGGCTTTGGTACAGACCAGTTTTCCCTTGGAAAAAGAAGGCTTTCGACTCTGTCCTGTGGCCATGTGCCCTATTCCCCAAATGTTTGCATTCTGCCTTTGAGATAGCACAGGCTCTGTGTGTTATGGCCATATTGGGGCATCGCTCAAACAGCACAGTTAAGGTTGTGTTTGCTCGTACCTTAACTCTTTATATACTGGCTTCTAAGGGAATAGCTAGGACCGACATTCTAGGAAGGCATGCTATGCTCCTGGCAACCTTCATTAATTTCTTATCAGCAAACTCCTTACTTTTGAAAATTTACGGAAGAAATATCATTTGGTGAGCACTCGTGTTGATTGAAGCAATTTACAGTCAGAAATTAGTTTGCCCTGGAGATGCTACTGCAGCTCTGTATGACTAAGTGCTCCTTCCCACACTTCATGGGTGACAGAGGCAGGACTTTGCTATGTATGTCCTGTTAGAAAGGCAGTGTGAGGAGTCCCAGAGTAACACCTGCCCGGACAGGGGCAGGCAGTGACGAGTTCGCCTGGTGTGAGCTCTGGGATGGCTGGCTATGAGCCAGCCCAGTCTGCAAGCCAGGCCGTCGTGTTAGCCAGCAGAGAGGGCCGGTTAGCATGAGCACTGCATTGAGCAGGCACAGAAGCGTGGCTTTGCACCAGACTTGTTTTTTTCCTGGCCAGCTTGAAACCCAAGAAAGCAAATGTACAGGTAGCTGTAGCTGTGCCCATATGCCTCTTGTATCTCATTCTCAGTAGTTTTTATTGCTCTCCTCTTTCTTTGCTTTACACAAACACTTTTCCCTATATTCCATTTCTAAAGGTCCATTTGCTGCCTTATGTCCCTTATCACCGGGTCTGTATGATACAGGTGAAGTGGTCTAGACTTTCTCAGTGATACAGGGCAACCTGTAGGCAAAACCGACTCCTGTGTGTCTCTTAAATTCCCTGAGGTAGCAAAGCGGAGCTACCTGCCTTCACCTATCTGTTTTAGCCTTGGTCCATCTCTTCCTTAGTCTGTCCCTTAATTTCAGTTGAACCTTATGAACTTGTGTAACATTTTTCACTCATTTGGGGGCATTTCAAATTCAAATTTGGAGTTGCTTCATTTAAGAAGCAGTTAAACAGAACAATCAGATATTTTCTCCTTTGTTTTCTTCTTTAATTGAAGGAGTTCAGAGTGAACTGAAAAATTGTTTTGCTTAAGTCAAGTCCATATTTCGGAGATATGTGGGGAAGTACTGGGCTTCCTCCTTGCTCTGCTGTTCAATTACTTAGTCACTTCACTAGTGATCATTTAATGAAAAATCCGGCCAGTTATTTTGTTTTGAGGTTGAGGTTTGTTTTTTTTTCATTGCAGATATATATTTTCCTCTTATGAACAAGATTGTTTCCTCAGTGTCTGGTTTTCATTTTTAGGGAACAGTCAGCCAACTAACAATCCAACCAGCCAGCACCATTTCCACTCAGCTGGAGGTATTTTGCAGTATGTGCTATCACATAGACCCCACATGGCAACACTTTGTACAACAACCAACAAAAGACAAGCAGAAGAGGGCATGTGACAGTAAATCCCATCATCTGAAGAGTCCACAGAGACTCTTCAGAGAAGGGAACATTCCTTACGCATGTTACACAAAAGCCCAAAAGGTGATGAGTGACACTTCCCACTTTCATTTCTTTGGGAAGATTTGGTGTCATCGCACATGTCTCTACTTTGCCGCTAGTGTTTGACTATTTCCCCATAGAAAGTAAAGCGCCAGCTCACTCTTTACCATTCTCTGCCTCTTAATGATTAATTATTTTTAATTGGAACCTCTTGCATTGTGCCGAATCTTGAGAGGCCCCCGTCAAGATCAGGGCTCCAGCAAGATGGGAACAGTACCAACACGTATGTGGGGACAATAGAGACATATTTTGTCCCAAACAGCATGATTCTATTTAGAGAAGGGCTAACAAAGAAGTGGAGGTGAAGACGATTGGAAGAATTTGCAGATCATGAGCAAGTTTGGGAAAAGTATGACATTCTCCTGAACCCTAGTCTGGTGCCTTGTCTGCTGGCATGCACTGCTTCTCATTGAGTAATAAAAATGTCATTGTCTGTGCAGAGTTACATCTAAGGACAAATAAAACAGGCTGGTATTGGTACAAAGAACTTTGCTGGCTAAATAAGATGCAGCCAGAGATGACACTGAGAGCTTGTGGAGCTTATGAAAATAACAGTTACCGTGACACAGTCCTTCACAGGCTTAGTTTTACGTATATACCTCGTTACTACACCTTTAATGTCTGTGTTCAAGTAATGTTTTAAGTCTGAGGGCAGTGGTGAAATGCTGACCAAAGGACACTTTAATAACAAAGCTAGTTTTAATGAAAATCGATAGCAAAATGGAAAAATCATTTAAATAAAATTGCTGAGATTTTTTTCTGAGAAATACTTATTTTCAGTTTTTGTGTTGAGAGGTTTTGATTAAGATTTTATTCAGAATTCTGTGCTGTAAGATCTTTACGTGATGAGAACGAGAGACACGGAGTTAAAGTGTTAGCTCTGCTAGTTGATGTCAACCGTGTTAGTCAAACGGCAAAATCCTTAAGGAATCTCAGCGACAGAAAAGGAGATCCCTGTCTGAGGGCAGTGATACAAAGCTCTGTGCCTTCATAACAAAGCAAAACTCTCCACAGATTGATTCATTTTTGCAGATGAGGGATTGCTTACAAGAAAAGACAGTTTCTGGCTCGTGGTAACTATGAAGCAGAGCCTTTTAAATCTCTTTTTTTTTAAAGTTACTTCGGTTTAGCCTACCGTAAAAGCAGAAAGTTGCCGTGGGATTTCTCCTGGGCACTGGAAACCCAGCCCACCCCCTGCCCGTGCCGCAGAAGAGGAGCAGGGCTCAGGCACAGGCGCCGTTTGGCGCCTTCGGAGCCGGGTGCTCTTTGGTCCCGTCCCCTGCTCGTAATGCGCCGCTTTAGCGAGGCCGGCTCTTTGCCTTCATCTACTTTCTGCCTGAATTCTGTAGCCGTAGTGAGAGTTGTTTCTGCAAATCCAATAGCTGATTTACTATCTTCAGAGAGCAGAACGTGTAAAGAAAAACAGTGGGAATAAATCCCGTCTCTAGAAAGGCTTTCTATCCACTCGCATAATCCGGCCGGTTCCAGCCTGGTATGCGGAGCTGTGTCAGGGTGTCAAATGACAGCCCCTGCACTGGCGGCTGGCCCTGCTGGAATGCTGCTTTGCACATCTCCGAAGGGAAGGACGGGAAATGCTGCCGGAGACTTTTACGTTTATGCTGTTAATTAAAAAAAAAAAAAAAAAAAAAATGGAAGAAGAAAAAAGAATTGGGAGGCAAGAGCATTAGGAATCAGAAATGCTCTTTTCATCATGGATTAAATAAAAAAGATTCCACCTTTACATTTATTTTTTTTTTACCCTTTCTAAAGACTGAATTTTGCTTTAGATAATCAAAGCTGGCTTTGAACTAGCGCACAGAAAAAAATCTTTTTTTTTCTTTAAAAATAGCCCTATAGATATATATACATATCACAGCCTTTCATTTCTTTTATAGATGGTTTCATTTTCTGTGAGAATGTGAAAGGTCTGAGCAATCCAGAGCTCACGCAGCACCACGAACACAAGGAACAGGGTCTAGGCACACTCTTGCAATTAACACAAGTGTTTAATTAGCAGACAGCTGCAGTGGGCAAGGGGCTTTTGATTTTCCCTTTACTGGGTTTTTGATGATATGCCTGTAGTTGTAACTTGTAGTTGGTACACCAGCATGTACTCACACTACACATGCACACACATACACACCCTCACATAGAAAAGTGGAAAGCAGCCATGCCAGGCAACTGATCTGATTTGTGCTTTAGGTAAATATTTTTGACTGTCTTCCATAAAAGCTCTTAAGTTATGTTTTTGTTTATTTGGGGGGGATTTATAGCTGAGAGCATGCATTTAGGAATCTTCTTTGGTTTTTTGGTTTACCTTATTTAGCAACAAAAAACCTGATGTGTCATGAAGGTGAATGGGGGCAGAAGTCTCGCACAGGAAAGGCTGGCACCAGGGCAACACACAAACATTTACCCTAGTCATCTTAGGTGCCTCCATATTTCATTGGTGAAAGAAGTATAGTAGTCTCATGCTGTTCCCTGTTGTTGAGGCAGGAAGATGTCCAAATAGCCAACTAATCCTTCTACTTGGCCATCTTTAGTAAAGAGAGAAATGTTGTTGGAGGTCATGGTAACAGAGAAAACTGTCAAGGAACTAAGAGAAAGTGAAAACATGGCAGGGAAGGTGGGTTCTCACAGCTAAGGGCTTGGATGAAATCTTGGACAACTCTGCTTTAGGCTTACTACTATGATTTAGATCCTGCCTGCAGCAAGCTGAAGTGAACTGTAATGATTTAAAGAGGGACAGCAGACATGTTAAGGAGCCTGTTGATAATCACTGTGTTTACAGCATATCAAAAACGAGAGATTGAGGAGTACTGGAAAAGCTAAACACACTGTAGCACCAGCACAGATGGGCTCAAATCCCTATCCCTGCTATGTCTAAGCACCAGTATAACACCAGTCCATTTTCTTTGAGCGTAGTCAACAGCTGTTCATTTTCATGTGTGTCCAGTTCAGTGTAATTTTCTAATTATCTGACTTGCATCCTTATACCCTCTAACACCTTATTTGAGCCCTAGGCAGAGTGATACTCCTGTGAAAGCACTTGCTCAGCCTGCCTATTTTTAGATAAGATCTTGGAAAACACACAAATAATTTATTCTAACTGGTGGTCTTAATTTGGCATTCTCTAGAATGGGAACTACTTGCAAAAGATCAGACTACTGGACAAAGTTCTGACAGACATAATTATACAAACCCTGTTATCACCGTATTTCATTACTTTTGATTTAAAAAGTATTTATTCTTACAATATTCCTATGATATGGGGAAATGCTTATTTTATAGGGATGGAATTAGAGACAGGTGAGAGTTTCCAGTTAATTGCCAAGACATGCACATGGACATTTAAGTACTTATGCAAAGTGCTTTCCGTGTACCCAGCTGCCTGAATGCGGCTACAAGTCTGGTTGTAAGTGATCTGTCCACCATCTGTGATAGTGCAGGTATTCAAGCACTTGTCTTCCAAATCCTAGGTTACTGCCTACTTGCTAAAACACACTTTGATGTCCCTCTGAGCCAGATAACATATTTTTCTTCTGCTATAACTCCAGTCAGAATTCCCTCTTCACCACAAGCTTTTCTGAAGCCCCTCTCCATGTTAGCCTGAGGAAAAGGAGAGCACA
The DNA here is from genome assembly GCA_013396935.1 of Baryphthengus martii. Lineage (NCBI taxonomy): Eukaryota > Metazoa > Chordata > Aves > Coraciiformes > Momotidae > Baryphthengus > Baryphthengus martii. The sequence goes on from VWZK01011983.1 coordinate 70,291, forward strand.
GTGGGAATAGTATTACGCCTTGTCTGCCTTGAGAACAGCATTGCTTTCCTACAGATTAGTTTGAGAACAATTCTAGAATTGCTACGGGAGAACTGGGCCTCTTGGGTTTTTTCTTTCTAGTTGACATCCTGGCCTTTGGGATCTTAATGTTAATAGTAAGGGTATGGCTACCGTGGTGGCCACATGATGGGGTTAATTTTGAAGACCTGTGCAGCCAGAGCCTACTCATGTAGACTACTCCCTCAGGCAGCTCTCACTCATTTTCCACCCGTATTTGTAAGAGCAACAAGCTTAAGCAAAGGGGTTGTGTATAACCAACCCAAGCTGTGACAGAGCTGGGGCAGCCAAAATGGACAAGTTGTTGCTAGCACGATTTCCTGACTAATACAGGTAAGTGATCAGCTTTGATTTACAATTGTTATTTTAAAATGTGCTCTAGGCCCTGCTTACTCCTGCTTTTTATTCCCATTTATCCCAGTCCCATAGTTTCCTGGCATGGTTAGGCTGGCCGAACAGAGAAGAGTAAGTGATGGAGTACATGCTCATGCCCCTGTTTGGGCCTGTCTGTTCTCACTGTGCATCATTCAGTTGAATCCTATTTGGCTGCAGCTGTGGTAATGCTGTTCTTGAGCCTGGTCTTTAGCTGGATTAGGAGAAAGTGCTGTGCCTTACTTCCACTGAGCTGGTGTTGAGACAAGCACTGCCTAGCCACCCAAACCAGGCAGCCTTGGACCTCGAGTTTAAACATCAAAACCCTCCTCGTCCTCCTCTGACTGTGGTGCAAACTGGTTGTCTGAGCAGCGTTAACCTCTGATGTACGTATTTTAGTTTTATAATTTGGGCATCATTTTAGTCAAAATGTGATGGTTCTAAGCGGGACATTTGGGAACTTGCCATGCACTGTGTTTATTCTCCCAATCCTACATTATCCTGTGCAGTGCTGTAGCTGCCAAAACCACACTCATGTTGACATGAAACAATTATCCTGGTTTATATAGAACAGGCTTGGCAATACTCTATCTCAATGAGCAGTCATAGTGCTGAAAGATTCAGAGTCGCCTTTTCCTCTCCAAGCAAAAGATGGAATTTCTTTCACCTAGACTCATGGGTTTAAAAAATAACTGGAATAGAAAGCAAGTATGGAGAGCAGGGTGTATACAATGTACCTGCAAGGTCTGGAAGGAAGGGAGAATCAGAGGCAGGAAAGAAAAAAAGACTAGTTAAGATAGAAGCTAGTAGCTTGGTTTCCAAACCCATGTGAAATTATAAATAATGTTTGCTGTTGCCAGTTGGTGAACACAGAGATGTGCGGTTTTTGACTTGCATGCGAAGCCACTGGTTGCGGGTGAAATACTTAGACAAAAACATTCAGTCACTGGTGTGGGTATTCCACCAAATATAAACCCAAACAAACACTGATGTATTATAAAAGCACTTTTTTCTGTGGAGACATTCAGTTGCTGCTGTTTTTCAGGGACTCTAGAACTGTTAATGGCTCCTCTTTAATTTGCTTGAAATAATACTTTCTTCTAGTAAGTAACACAAATGTATCTGAAACTTAAGAACCAAGTGTTTATATATTTTTCATGAGAATGTAGTATATGGTGTAAATTTACATGGATATTGATCAATAATAACAATTACTTGCCGAGGTCTTGTGAACCAAAGGCACTGCACATACAGGAACCAAAGGTGAAGGGTAGGAGACTTTTCTTAAACATAAAAAATGTTAACTGAAAGTGGACTTAAACGTTAGTCAAAGAAAAATAATTTTGAAGTGATTAGCAAAGCGTAGTAAAGGCTTATTTTTCCTCCTTTTTCCAGACAGCTTCACAGAGATTTTTTTTTAATTGTACTCCATTATGAAAGTAACTGCTACTTTGTTATCAGAACGGTGATAGAGATTTTTATTCCAGAAGGCCAGACGCTATCACTACTTGAAATTCTCCAAATTGTTTCCACTGTGAGCAAATTCAGTCTTGATGCGAGTCACACCGCTGAAAAGTAAATAGCAGTTGCTTCTACTTTACACCAGCATCAAATTTCACCCACATTCTCAAATATTGAAAATCAACTTAAATCACAGGATTTGGACAGTTTTGCATAAGTGACTTTAAATTCAGAACTACTTAATAGGAAATACTGAAATAAAAGCATTCAGCTGTAGTGGTTTCTGGTGCAGAGACATTTCCTTTCATATACGAATCTTGTGAACTGAAAAAATAATAAAATAATTATTTACGTGTTTCCACCTATGAACGAAAAAGTAGCAATTATACCTAAATGGAGTTTTCTCATCTACCTAGCAAGGATGGATGGGTGTGAGTGGAGAGAAGAGCGGAGGAACAGGCCTCCTGCATGAATTGCGGGCTTGGCTGTCCATGATGTATTAAGGATGAATTGCATGTTTGGTGAGGCAGCTGTGGCTGCACAGCACAAGGGTGTCAGTCACACCACTGCTGCCGTTGGTTCCCAGTCCTTCGGAGCGTGAGCTGTTTCAGCCGTTCCATCGCTCTGGCCGGCACTGATGGATTAATGGGAGGAAATGTTTATAGAAAGGTTCAGGTTTCCTAAGTGAGTGGAATGAAACCCCCCTCAGCAATAATCAGCGAGCTCGTGTCATGGAGCAGTTTGAAGCGGCCTGACTTACAGGAAAGCAAAGGCCTTTTCAAAAAGGAAACTTGACAAGTGAGCAATTCTGGGGAAGCAGCTAGAGGTGTTTTCAAATAAAAGATGAGGCTTTTCTAGAGAGGCCATGTGAATGGGGCTAGCTCCGCAAAGAACTTTAAATCAGTAGTTTATAAACTGCAAAAGGTTATGTTTGAGAGCACAGCGTCCAAATAAAATAGTGCCCTGAGAGAAAGTGCAACTATTACACACTGGGCTCAGTAAATTAAACAATACTGCAGTGCAACCACAGCTACCATGATGGTATCCTGCTGAGGCATCTTGGATCTCTGGTCTGTAACATAAATTTTAGTACAGCCATAATTTAAGGCAAAGGAAGGGTGATGAACCAAATAAACATGCTGAAATCGCTGCAAGAGAAAACCTGGAAACTATCATTTCACAGGTGTAAAATTCCGTTTGCTGGGGCGTTTTCCATGATTGTAGCAACACAGCTTGAGATCTAAAGATTCATTTCAATTTTAAAAATGAAATAAAACAGATCATTCTATTGAAGCTATCAGCTTTCAAATGACTGTGATAAGAAAGCTAGCTATTAAGATTAAAGTAGAATTCACCTGAACAAAACTGGTGATAGCAAAGGGAGGGAGGGGAGCCCATCTAAAACATTACCCTTTGAAAGCTATTGAAAAGGACCAAGTCCTTAGTGTTTCCCTAAAACACTCAACCAGTCAAAGCAAGGGTTTAATTTACAGCACTTGTAGTACCCTCCAGTTCTCACTCTCAAAGTTCCTTTGGAATGGGAAGAGAGCATTATCCTTATTTTCTAGATAAGAAAACTGGTTTATCAGCTTGCCCTCAGCTAAGAGGCAGAGCTTGGAAGAAAACTTGGCTAGGATGCAAGTACCTCAAGTGAGGGCAAACATTTGCAACAGTCTCAAAATGTGATCTCCTGGTGTGAGGGGCCGGTACTCAGAAAGGCCACTTTCCAGTCACAGCTGAGTTTCTGGTCAGTGTATTCACCCAAAAGTCTCTTGCATCACCCACAACAGAGCAGGGGGGTGGGAGTGGGAGGGGAAGATGCCACTTGGAGCTGCCCGCCCTTCTAAAACCTGCTGAGCATTCAGAGAGTGAAAGAACTTCACTAGAGCCCTTGTATTAAAAATTATTTATTTAGTGATCTGTACATGGGATGAAGCAGGGCCTCATACAGACCTTCAAAAAAATCAAGTAGAAACATAAATACATATTTTCTTACAAAAATGAGATTTACAAAATATACACACTGTACTTGTCTTCCACTTTGTTTTTTCTTTTTCTTCCACGTGCACATTATAAAAGACAAAAACCCAGGCCCTGCAAGTCTGAAATAGATCTACTGAAAGATTTGTCTGCTGAGCCCATCCATATCTCAGGCCCAGACTACTGGTATACTCTCAGCAGCAGTCTGCCCCCTCACCCTGAACACTTTTTTTCATTTTAAGTTTCATTCAAGACACTTTTCCCCCCCCAAAAAAAATATGAAGAGCAGCTATAGGGTGGAGACTTGCTAAAAATCCAGAATTTCCTATTTTGTCCTTAGGCAAGAATATACACACACAAATATATTTATAAAAACAACCCTTCAGTGAATATAAAGTAGTATGCAAAAAATAAAATATGAACAAGTCAACATAAAAATTTCAGAATAATCTGTCACATTTCAAAATGAAGATGAATTTGATGATTAATTTTTGTACGTCTTTCCTTCCAAGACGTGATCACTGGAAACTTAACCAGCTATATTTTAGCTGAAATAAGAAGGCCCCTCATTTGCAGTAACTGCTGCTTTTAAACCCCAGCCCCCTCCTGCACCACGAGTCATTGCCATGCAGTTCAGGGAACCTGAGGAGTGCAAAGGATCCATCATGAGCCAAACGGATTCCTCGTGTCCCCAGAAAGACGGCTGTGTATTGACTGTACCTGCAGCGAGTTCACAGCAAAGCAGGAGAGAAAGCGGGTTTATGGGAAAGAAAGGAGTCATATCTTTATATTACATATTTTAATGGCTCTTGTTTTGGCAGGCGCTCTCAGTTATGCTCTTCTTGCCCTCTAAGTCTTGTGTTTGCTTCAGCTTAGAAAAGCGACCCGTATTGAACGGTAGGAAAACATCCTGCCTCCTCCTTTTTTTCATAAAAGGAACGTTTATTTCTGCGAGCTCCTCACATCCAAGGGTGAACCTCAACGACTTCTTTTTGTTACTCTGCCCATAAAAACCGATCCCATGCTTATGCCTTTCTACACAGAAAACACTTTTGTTTCCCCCTTTGTCTCCTAGAACAAAGGCAAGGGGGAAAAGCCTTCTGCTGAAAAGCAACAAGTCATTTCTTTTCAGGGTGTGGAACAGCACCCCCCCCTCCTTCCCCACAGCAGCAAGAACAACAGACCGAGGGCCGAATTTTCACTTTAAAACAATTACAACAGGTACCACCGAGGCAAAAAGGAACTTGGGAGTTGCCAGAACAGAGGCATCTCAGCAGCACAGGAGCGGGGCTGTAGCTGGGCGGGCAGTACTCACGTGATTGCTCTGCCGAGCTGGAAGGAGCAGGCACTGAGCTCAGGCTCAGGAGTCACCCTGCCCGCGATGCAGTTTGACCCCAGCAGTTCGGAGGGGGGTTGGCGACTTCTCTGCAAGGCAGCTCAACAGCTCTGACCTCCCCTCTCTCTCGTCCAAAGCAAGGCAGGCTGGTTTTAGTTGGACCGGTTTTTTTTCCTGCACAGGGGTTGCAGGAGAGAGAAGTAAGGGGACTTCTTGCAGGTGAAGGACTCTCCCATCCCACCAAGTGGCACTTTTTCTGTGCTCTTCCACTCAGATGGGCATAAGCATCACTGGACAGTCCATTTGATCCTTTATGCACAGATTTTTTTTTTTTTCCAAACCCTCTGGAAGGACAAAAAAAAAAGTTTGAAAAACCCCTTCTTCCCTCTTCGGTGAGCTATTGCCGCCGTCCTCTTCTGCCGAGTGTGCCTCTCATGTGTGTGTGTGTATGCGTGTGCCAGAGGGGACAGGGGGGGTCTCATACTGCTGTCTCGCCTTTGCTGCCAGTGCTGAGTCTGTGGTAGAAGCGTCGCCAGGACTGAAGGGTTTTCCCAGACCAGATCCAGAAGCCAGTTGTGATCCCAACAATCATGGTCATGAGGTACTTGATCATGAAGACAGTGAAGTCTGGGCTCATAGGGGCAAAGTGGCTGGGACAGGGCACAGCATAGGTTTTGCACGTCTGGAGGAGCCACGTCTTCTCCCAGGTGCCACGGAAGGCCTGCTCGTAGAAGTAACATGCCAGGACAATGGTGGCAGGCACCGTGTAGAGGACACTGAAGACACCAATGCGCACCATCAGCTTTTCCAGTTTCTCCGTCTTGGTGCCATCATGCTTCATGATGGTGCGGATGCGAAACAAGGACACGAAGCCAGCAAGCAAGAAGGAAGTGCCAATGAAGAGATACACAAACAAGGGCGCCAGCACAAAGCCCCGCAGCGAGTCCACGCTGTAGATGCCTACGTAACACACCCCGCTGAGTACATCCCCATCCACCTGCCCCATGGCCAAGATGGTGATGGTCTTCACAGCGGGCACAGCCCAGGCAGCCAGGTGGAAATACTGGGAGTTGGCCTCAATGGCCTCATGGCCCCACTTCATGCCAGCAGCCAGGAACCAGGTGAGGGACAGGATGACCCACCAGATGGAGCTGGCCATGCTAAAGAAGTAGAGGATCATGAAGAGGATGGTGCAGCCTTCTTTCTTGGTGCCTTGGGCCACAGTGCGGTAACCATCCTCAGTGAAGCGCTCCAGACACACCACTCGCTCTTCCAGCAAGAAACCTGCCGCATAGGCCACTGCCACCATGAAGTAGCAGCCCGAGAGGAAGATGATGGGCCGCTCTGGGTAGCTGAAACGGCGCATGTCCACCAGATAGGTGAGCACGGTGAACAGGGTGGAGGCGCAGCAAAGCACAGACCACACGCCCACCCACAGCCGGGCAAATCGCACCTCCGCCTCCTTGAAGTACATGAGCCCGTTGGGCCGGGCCGGCTCACAGGGGGCCCCGCAGTCCCGCTCCCCCAGAAACCGGTAGCCCAAGTAAGGGGGCACTTTGAGCTGCCGGGGGCAGGAGAAGGAGAAGCCGGAGGGGGGCTGCGGTGGGGTGAGGAAATCGGGAAGGTAGCCAGCCGTGGGGTGGACGGTGGCCCCCCGGCCTGCCGCACCACCAGGCCCCGGCGGGGCATCCGACGTGTTCTGCCCCACGCAGATCTCGCCCGCGCCGTGGACGGGGAAGTTCTCGCAGCGGAGCCGCTCTGGCCACTGGAAGCCGAATTTGTTCATCAGGGCCTCGCAGCCCTGGCGGGCCCGCTCGCAGAGGGAGCGGCAGGGTGGGATGGCCTGCTCCAGGACGGTGCACACCGGAGCGTACATGGAGCACAGGAAGAACTTGAGCTCGGCCGAGCACTGCACCTTGACCAGCGGGTAGAACTGGTGCACCTCCAGCCCCGCGTCCTCCTGGTTGGTGTGGCCCAGCAGGTTGGGCAGGATGGTCTGGTTGTAGGCGATATCCGTGCAGAGCGGGATGGAAATGGGCTGGCAGAAGCCGTGGTCCGGCACGGAGATGCCCTTCTCGCCGTGATACTGCTGCGCCGCCACGCCCGCAGGGGTCCCCAGCAGGACGGCGAGCAGCGCGGCCAGGCCCAGCAAGGGGCAG